>JBAJNP010008683.1:0-19729 GCA_036877545.1 Yasuhikotakia modesta
TGTGTGTGTGTGTGAGTGTGTGTGTGTGTGTGTGTGTGTGTGCGTACAGAGGTTATAGTTGGATTACCACAATATTATCATGCGTTGATTAAACAAGCTATCAGGGCTGTTTTGTTACACCAGTGGAGTTTGTGTCCATGTCAGAATTGTGTTTTTATTCAGGGCAATATTTGCCAAGATCTGATCAACTCTGAATAACAACAATAACACATTACAAGGCCTGGAATAAAGTACTAGGAAATATGTTTTGAAATACATGAAACATACATGTCAGTGTGAATTTACCTTCATCAATGTATATAGTATTTAAATAAAGCATTTATTTCTTACCCTGGTCAGTTTAGCTGTATCTGCATGTTAAAAGCACATTAATAAGATCTGTCAGAGTGTCATGCCGCTCACAATGACAGAGAGGAGGATGAGCTGAGAGGAGTTGTGATGAAGGGTCTGTAAGTCACGTGTGTTCCCATGTCCTCACACCAGACCTTCTGCAGCTGAGAGGAGTGTGCTAGCTGCAGTCAGATGGGTTTTACACTCACACTGAAACTTCTGCCATTATTCACTCGCTCTGAAACAGTTTCAGGCCCATGTGCTGTTTCTCCTGGAAAATCATTTCATTCTCAATTTCAAAGAACCTTCAAAGGACATAAAGTGACAGAAAAGTCATTCTTATAATTCAGTTACTCACTTCCAAAACACTGCTGTAGACAAATATATCTTTGTCTGAGCAACACACTGAAATTGACCAATAGTCATTATTGAATAAAAATGTTGAGCAGATAATGACATTATGAAATATGGCAACACTCGCTGTTTTGTTATTATTTTGGTATTATTTAGGTGCATTCACAATGCATGCAGTTAGTTTAGATGTTGAGAGATCTTTCTTTCTTTCCTTTTTCTAATGTTTTCAGTTTACTTTCCATTTTTTCATCCATCTTTCTGAGTAAACTCTTATGTAACAGAGTTGAGAGGGAGTGTTCGGTAGTTTTGTCGATTGCTTTGCCCACGTGAAGGGGAGGAAAACGTGTTTGCGCTTGTGCACAAGCAGGGAAATTTAAATATTGGGAGGCAGGACTGATTGAACGATCATTTTATGCAATCCAATCATTTGAGTCTTCAGTAAAATTATTGTATTGCTCTGTGTTCATGCAGTTAAATCAAAGTGTGTGACATTTCAAATTTTAGTATCCTGTAAATTCTTTAATCAAACTTTTAACTGTTATGCTAATAAAATGCAAAAGCAGAGCATTTTCACATTATGGCTGACACTCTTTATAAGTTAACTGCTGATAATAGACTTGCATTTGCAGTCTTATATTGTCAATACTGTCTGTGTTGTTGACACACAGGTGTAGCAGTGGTGTGTATTATCTTAGCATGACATATTTTATTCTGTAAATGTCTGTTAAGCTGATATAATAAAATGTTGGTAAAAGTAAAAAACATTTAAACTATGCACAGATAAGTATACATGTTAAAAGACTTAAACCTTTTGTTATGTAGAAACCCAGTCAAATCAAATCAAATGTGACTTACAGTACAGTGGACAAAAGACTGTGTGAATGTTTCTGGGTGAGTGTTTTGAGCTGTATGCAGAAAACTGTGCACCTGTGTTAGTGTGGACACTGGGGTGTGTGTATTGTGTGTGTGGTTCTGTAGGAGTGCAGGGAGGAATATTCTTACCTGTGATTGTGAGTTGCATAATGTTTGCAGGTGTTTTTGATTAGCTGTGTGTGTCTATGGTTCTGTGTGCATGTATGTATGTGTGTGTATGTTTAAATGCGTGTGTGTGTGTGTGTTAGTTTGTTTGCGTGTGTGTGGCTGAATATGTGTGTGTTTTGTATGAATGATGTGATGTCATGACAGTTGAAGGTCGGATCACTTATCTAATGACACAGAGAAGTGTTTCTCTTCACTGACCTTGTCTACACACCCACACTCCAGCAACACACCCCCAATCAGTGTTTGAAAGATAAATATGATTAACCTACATCCATTAATAAAAGCTTGTTTATGTGTCAAACAACAGTTCTGTATAACTGGGTGTATGTTATAACACAGCTGTACTCACTGTAAAATCTGATGGATTAAAGACATACATCTGCGTCAGACCGTCAACAGAACCTACAATTATCTCTGTGAATCAACAGCATCACTGTAACGAGCCATTATCTTCAAGAACAGTATGATAATAGCTGTGATCCGCCTCATTGTGGATATCAGAATAGAACACAAGCTGTAATTCAATCCAGAGATGCTGATTAAATCTACAGTACACAAGTCACATCAAGCATTATTTTGTCTGTGAGATTCACTTATAAAGTCAGTAAAACTAATTAAATGGGGCTGCTGTGGTCTGCAGGCTTCTTAGAAGTGCAATAGGGAAATAGAGGCACACATTACAACATTGCTAGTATCATTAGTGGCACCGGCCCGGCCATGCCTGTGACAGGTTTACAAGAAAAGCAGTGCTGAAATGTTTCTCAGAAACTGTTGTGAAGTGTATAATTTTAATTACCTTTTTATACAATTTCCAAACGTCAAGTCCCACAGTTCATTTAGTTTGACATTTAGTTTGACAAAGTTAGTAGAAACAGTAGAAACTTGCGATGACTGCTTGACAAAATCTGAATAAACATAATAAACTAACATTTTGATCTGTGATGGTAAATTTATAATGATAATTTAATTATCAGATTTAATTTCCGATTGTCCGGTCTGATTTTATGATATATGTCAGTTTATTTGTGGGTTTATCTGAAGGCTGGGCTGTGATATTGTGTGTGTGTGTGTGTGTGTTGAACAGTTGAGTGTTTGTAACCTGCTCTTTGTTCTGTGTTTAGACATGGATGGTGGTATAGAGGCAAAGGTAATGAACTCAGTGTGAAGCAGACTGTACTGTCAGAGATGCGGTCAGTAACTTTCTGACATAAGTGTCATCTGCTTAGATTGTGATTCAGGATGAAGAACATTCACCGCCCAGCATGTGTGATATATGCTGTTTCTTATAGTTAACTTTACAGAGTTACAGGAAGTTTGGTCAGACTGTGTTTAATTTTACCTAGCTAGCCACTTAGTTGTGCTTTGTGGTAAAGACTACAGCATTAGGATCACCAAAGACAGTGAGCTGTGAGGCGGGACTCTTGCTAATGATGTTTAATATGTTATTTGAAGTCGTAGGAAGCGTCACAACTATAAATCAGAATGCAGAGTGTGTGTGTGTGTGAGAGAGAGGGGGCTGTTTGGCGTCAGTGCTGTGGCATAAGCGTAACTTGGATGGAGTTCTGCAGTAATGCCACGTCACTGAAACTCCACAGATAAGATTAAAGCAAAACACCAGCTGCTCAGAATAAATGAGTGCCACAGACTGACTTTCTCTTTTACAAATTCTCTTAACTATGTTTCTGCCACTTTACAACTTTTCTTTTTGGTTGACATGAAAGCGAAGCATAGGTTGCACAGGTGAAGGTATTTCATGGAGTGTGAAATCTACATCATGCACATAAAATCTCAGAGTGCTAATCACTGTTTCTGACCTCCAGCTGATAAAAGAACAGTTTAGGATGTTAATATGACAAAACACACTCTGTATAATAATCGTTTTAAACCTGCATAAATGTCATCTGTCATAAACAATCAGTTAAAGCTTCCAACCCTTTTGCAGTTACTGAAGTCATTCATTTGTGCTGGACGCTTCTTTAGGTTTTGCGTAAATAAAATGATATAAGGTCATAATAAGAAGCATCAGCACATCATGTCAATAATTATAGAGTTATGAAGTCATTCCAGAAATATTCATTGGACATGCATCACCCGAATCATCCTGCTTCCCTTAAAAACAACAGCACTTTTAAATGTTCTGGGGCTGGTTGTTGTGAGGCAGCATCCCTGGAGAACACGTGGTTCAGACATTCATTTAATCTGATGAGGGTTTGTTTACATGGAGCTGTGAGTTGTGAGAACACACTAACTGAGTCGTGACTGGAGTGATAGATGCACGGCCGGAAGGCTTCCTGACCGAGCTAACAGCCTCCTTCCATCTGTGTCTCTGACTGTTAGAGATTGGTAACAACTTCTGAGTGTGAATAAACACCTACCAGCAGGTCATTGTGTCTGATAGGCTAAAAATAGAGCATATAAAAATAGAGGCAACTATTGCTGTATGGATCTTATGGTCATGTGCTTCATAACATCTTCATTGTTTTTGTAACACTCGTGTTGTTTAATAATTCACTTCAGGATTGAAAGCTTTAGATGAATATTGATGTGTGTACACAGTGTTTAATGTTCCTGTGGTCTGTCACACTGCTGGTGTGTGTCTGCTGCGGGTCAGCCCTCTCTCACTCTTCATATCTTCATCCTGCTGTTGGTCACAAGGATTTTGGGAAAAGTTTCATTCATTCAGCTTTTTAAAGTAAAGCTGTCATTTTTTCATGTTAATCAATACAAAATACAAGCAATAAATGTGTGTGTAAAATTGTGTGTAGACTGTATAAATGAGTCTCTTCTGGAGCTCAGATTGATAGACAGATTGACTGGAATAGGAATGATATTAGGAGGGACTCACTCCTGTAAAACAGCAGTAGCGTTTGCATGGACACACGAGATCTCAGCTTGTTTTGTACACAAGAATTTCAGTGCATGGTTGGCTCTTTTCAAGTAATAAGCAATAAATTGCCAGAAATGTATTTACATTTCATGTTGACATTACATTGATGTTATTTCATACTTTGGAGAAATATTTTCTACAAACAGAACATACTTCTGTGAACACCTGTGTTTTTTTGATACTTAAAATAGTTTCTAGTGCAAATCCTAGTTACAGAAAAATGAAAGCCTTCTGCCTAAATCAGAAACATAAATCTGTGTTCTTTCTTCATAATGTAAAGCAACACTCGTCACTGATGATGATGATGATGAACAGCACATGACAGCATGAGAAGAGTCCGTCAGCTCATCGTCACTGATGATGATGGTTGTCTCTTTTTCACAGTGATGCTGAGATGCAGACAGACCCTGACTCACCTGACTCACAGGTGGTCACAGGTGAACGATGAGCTTTGATACACTGTGTGGGCCGAAGAGAAATGAGTCAGCTGCAGGGATTTCCTGCCTCATCTATATTTAAGTTTGTGCTTACAGGATTCTGGGTGGATGACATGCGTACCTTCATTTATAAGAGTCATATATGAATATAAGGCTGCTAAACACATGTCTGCATGTAGACCAAACGTGTCTCTTTCATCATGACGCCTCTGCTGTGATGCCAATGTGAGAAATCTGCAATCTGTTCATTGGAGTCATTTGTATTATCTCTGGGTACTGAAACACACACACACACACACACACACACACACACATACACACACACTTCTGTTTTTAGAGATTTTTTCCTGCAATGAAAGCAATGAAATTTGCTTTATATATAAGATGACGTGTTTCATTTTCATGTTAAATTTTTATTAATTTTATTAATTGCTTTTCTTGGCAGTGATTAGTTGCGTATTGGAACTCCATTCAATTGTTTTTTGTAAACTTAAAACAAAAATATCATATTTCAGCTGCTGGGTTAAAAAGTGAACACAATACATTCAGTTAAAGATAAGATATACAATGAAGGTAACAGAGATTTATGATGTTTTTGCATGCATGTTGACAAGTCACAATATTGTGAGGTTTTTGCCTGAAGTTGTTTCAGGTTAGTGTAATGCTGGTGTATGTTTCTCTCTCTCTGTCACACACACACACAGTGGCCTGGTTTAGTCTCTTAAGAACAGCAGTTTGTCACTTGTTACTGTTCGTGTCAAATGTGTTGATTTTATTTCCGCACACTCGCGTCTTCTGTGTTTTTCTCCTTGCATAATTTATGCCATTTCCACTCTCTGTCTCGCCTCTGGAAAGTTCCACTGCCTTATTTCTGTATATAGAGCCCATTATTACTGAAACTACAACACACTTCCTGTGGTTTAGTCATTCAAATATTTATGAGGTGGACACATTGTGAATGGAGAGTTATTTAGATCAGTGGCAGAACAGTGAGCGCATTTCTCCTGTATGACATGAAGTGTAATAAAGTCATTCATTAGTTTTTCTGGGTCTGCCTCTCACTGGTCAATAGCACAATGCTGTTGTTTAATTAGCTTCTGGTTAGATGCACAGCCTTCATTGATCAGAATGATGGAGATTCATAAGGAGAGTGTTGTCTTTGCACTGCTCTCATTGTGCTGTTAGGGGTCATGTTGTTACAGTCACCTCTGTCAGGGTATCAATAACAGCCCACCTGTTTATGTGTGTGTTGTGTGCAGTCAGACAAGCGCTTCTTAAGAGACAGTTCAGTTTCTTACACACTCTCCTGCTGATCCAGACTCACATCATCTTGTGTTCCTCAGTGGAACACAACAGACGTTAAGCGGAATATTAGTTTGAAAGTCTCGGTCGCTGTATGTGGCCGAAGAACCACATCAGCATGTCTCTGGTGTTCCACGGGAGACAAACAAGAGGTAATAGAGAAAGTTAAATGGATTTGGAACTGCACAAGGGTGAGAACTGTACCCCTCATACACCTGCTGCTGTCAGGAAGGCATCAATGTACAATGAGCTGTTTTTACACTAAAAGGTAAAAATTAATGCGCTAGTAAGGGAGTGAAAGTGTCCGTGTTATGTGTGTTAAACCCTGGCAGATGACACGGGTAACCAATAATTGTCACATTATAACATGCAGGAAGAGAGAAATACAATCATTGCATTTTTATGCTGTCATGGTCATCATAAATCCTTTCTGTCTGTCTCTGTGTGAGTTATATATTATTATTATTAGTATTAGAGCAATATATTATTATTCATAGTCATTTTCTTTCCTTTAAAATCTGCCTGGTTTCAGAGGTTGTCTCGCTCGACCAATCAGAAACAGGGGGAGCTCAAAACAAAACAGTTCACATGAATATGTTTATTAAATGGCAATTTACATATTTTCTTATTGGTATTCAATAAGCAGATTGTTGTATTAAAAGTAGGTTCACGGCATCTTTCAGGCATCACACTGTGTGTTCTTACATGCCTCTTATCACATGGAGTGTGTGAAGTATAAAACTGCAGCCACACAGTGGATGTTCGTGCATCCTCACATGGCGCAGATTCACTTCAGAGAACAGATTCAACCTTCTTCTGAGAAATCTATGGCCACTGGAGTTTAGGAGTTTTTCTCATGGTATTGCTACCCTTTAAAGCTGAGTTATTACAGAGAGCCATTTTTACAACATGACTTTGAGGAAGAGACATAAAGACCTGCTTGAAATTTGCAAGCATTATCTGTTGTGATAAATCACAGTTTGTGGTTCTTACTAAAGCAAACAGCACCAGTGCTGCCGTATTTAGGGGAGGGATTCAAGCAACCAATCCAATTTCATCATCAAGTATCACACTTTATAGCTTTACTTAAAAACCATTTGTGTTATGAATGTCAGTTGTGTGGTTAATGCTCTTCATTTACACTGAAACATAAGTCAGATCCATTTCATTTAGAATGGACTGAAGTGCAAATTATAGTGACAGCAGTGAAAGTACAGAAAAGATCACATTCATATAATTTTTTTCTAAAAAAAGCACAGCATTTACCACACAGGTGTCTATTAATAACCTGAACACAGCAGCTATTAAAACCTGCTTTCCTCCAACCCTACAGATTTATGTAGAGTCTCATTAAGTGCCTGTGCCATCATGATTTATTGTGCATGTTTATGGTCTGTTTGCTTGCATTACTCTGCTAGTTGCTTTGCAGGTATTCCCTTTCCTGGAAGATAAGCCTGAATCCTGTTGAGTTACTTACCATGTAAACAAGCAGAAAACATATCAGTCATTTTGTTTCTCAGGAAGAAAACAGGATCATTCAGATTCATGTGGAGCTTCAGTGTGTGGACAAATACAGTTCCCAGATGAACCAAATGTGACCTCATACCGGCTCTTAAACACATGACCAACACTGATAAACTTCTTCCTACAGCAATTAGCATCATTTTCTGTAAACGATTAGAGCTGTTCTCTTATCATCATCCTTGAGTGCCGCTTCTCTGGAAACTGAGCTGTGTGCACAGGTGTGCAGGTGAGGGGAGTTAAAACACTCTCACAACCCTGTGATTGGTCCCTTCCTGGAAACAGCATTACTGCTGCAGAGCCAGTGGCCATTTCATCATAAAATGGACAAACAGCAGCGAGAACACAAACAGAAAGAGGAAAAAAAGCTTGAAAGACTCTATTAAGAAGAGCTGAAGTTAGATTTAGAAGACGTTTTTCTTCCAGTTTAGTTATAAGATGATGTGTGGAACTGTTTGAATGTTAAAACACTTTTTAATGTGCAGAGATGACTGCTGATGAGTTACACTGTCAGACACAGACCAGCAGGAGTGGCAGAGAGGACCAGAGAGGAGTCTGTCAAACCTGTTCAACGCTGTTATTCTTACTGGAATATTAGATTGTTTACATTTAAGCATTAAGCAGAAGCTGTTATTCAGAGCGACTTTTGAGGGGAGGAAAACAGTGATGTGATTCTCTGACAGAGATGATTACATGAAAAGTGCTGTATAAAGTTACACGTTCCAGAGCACTTCACATTTTTCTGTGAAGCTTATACGTTATACAAACATCACATTTTGTTGTGGGGGGCATTGTGACTGCCAGTGTTTGATTCACTGCAAATCAATACATAAATATACACAGTAAATATTTCTGTCACATTTCTTCTAGTATAACACAATAGGAGGCTTAGATTAAAAAGTGCAGTCCAGTGTTTGCCAGAATAGTCTTACGCAGATTCTTACATTTTAGAAACCCGCAGGGAGTTCTCAGAACTCTGACGCATTTCAGCCCTCTCTCTCTCTCTCTCTCTCTCTCTCTCTCTCTCCTCGTCTGGTCTCTAAAACTATGCAGTTAGTAATTGCTGGTATGTCTGTCTTTCAGCTGTTAAACGGATGTTTGTTATCATGTAAAAGATTCAGATTTAGTAGTCAGTTTATGGTAGTGATCAGAGAACTGTAATGACACTGAGACACATTTAACTGCTTCACACTTTTAAACATGCAGTCAGGTAAATGAATTAGCTTTAGACAATGTCTCACTGACTGACAGAGCAGTGGTGCAACTGTCGATGGTTACAGACAAAGTCCTGCTTTACATCTAACTGTTTTCCTCAGAAATACTCCAGGTTATGCAATTAAAATGTCATTTCATATTATTTTGAATGTTGTTGCACCATTTTTTGAGACACTGACGAGTCTCCAGTTACATTTAATAGTTGGCAAATGTGTCTGTGAAGAATGAAACCGTTGCAAGCTTTTTCTCTGTCTGTTGCAGAAAGATTTGTGTAGCATTTTATTAATAGTGTTACACATATAAACCTGCAGCTGTTGCTAAGGAAGAAAAACTGACTAACAGTCGTGAGGTTTAAACTACAGAGAAACCTCTATAATATTCCACAATACTGTTCTTTTAAAGTATGTTGTTTTCTTTCTCTTTTGTAGCTCGGTATTGACATGAGGCAGTTTTGAAGGAATCAGATGGAATCACAGGTAAGAGCCCATCAGAGAAGGGAGTGGAGAGACTTCTTTGCTGCTTGTTCTCCATTATGACAGTAATTTTCACATTGTAAAATTGCTTTAAAACAAAATTGCCTCAAATGTGAAAGGGAGATAAGAGGAACCTTAAGAACTGTATGCCCTCCGAGGCTGGGGGTCACAGCCTAACTGTCCCTCCTACATGTCCAAAGTCAGGGCGAACAGAGGATCGGGTCGGGTCTCAGCGGGCCACTGGCCTCCAGCAGGACCCAGCATGTGTGTCTTATATAACATCAGTAAGAGAGCTGAGAGTACAGACACACAGAACATACACACTGTTGTGTAGTACAGGGCTATAATGTAAATGACAACTGAACTTTGAGAGGTCTGTTTTGAAAGGCTTATGTGCATTGTATCAGTTCCTAAAAAGTATCATTCACTTTCCAATCACTGAATCATACACCAATCATTCTGCTAAAATGCATAAATGTAAATAATAACAAGAGGACACAGCGCCCCCTGTAGTCAGCCGTTTGTACTGTTATTCGCTACGCCTAGTGCGCAATACTTTTAACAATGAACAAATGCTTGATCTGAGCATAATTTAAGCCTAAGGTACAATACAACACAGTCTGTGTGTGTTACTGCCTTCATATACAGCTTTATACAAATAACAAACCAAAGCAATGTTAATGAAATGTCATCCTTCCATTAGAAAATACAGTCACTATCATGACATCATGAGCAGTAACAGAACGTTGCTTCACAAATAGTGATCAGTTACTGTATGTGATGCTGAACAGCGATAATATCAGATAATAACTCAATGAAGATCATAGCTGTGCTTCATAACACAACACAGCTGCTTTATCTTAAATACAACACATCTTATGACCAGCAAACTATCGTTTTATAATCTTTATTAAAGCATTTGTGATTATATTTAGTCCCTCAAGCCTTAACAAACACACACTGTGTCTCCACATGACTGTAGAGAAGCCAGATCATACAGTACAGTGATTAACAGGAGGAGTAATAATCATCTTCATAACTGCTCTGTTGACACATCCTCACTTCAGCTGACATCATTCATGGAGATTACTGTACTGGTGCTCTGTGTGCCAAACATGCTGTACATGCATCTTATGACCAGTTATAACAGCCCCTGTTTCAGTCTTTAGGTTTCTCTTTCAGGGTTAATAGTCTGTGCATATCAATCTGCTATAGGAGAAAGTGTTGTTCCATCTTAAACAAATTACACACTTTACGTTTAAATTATTTATTAAGGTGAGTGGTGCAATAAAACAAGCACTGTATATCAATACCACTGCTAAGAACATTTACGTAATAATCTTAATTATTTATACAACAATCGATCAGCATTTCTCTCTAGTAATGTGTTTCTGTAGTAATTCTACAATTAATCACCTTCTTAAACACACCTGCATGAAAAAACAGATCTAAAACTGTTAAAACATATCATTTATGAAAAATAGTTTTTGTCCAGATTCACTAAATATAGTTTCACTCGGGTGTGTGACTGTCCATCTCTTTGACTCTACAGTAACACTGTTTATGAAGAAATGATGTACACCAGCACTTTGGCAATATTGTTGGTGATAACGGCTGCTGATTCTCAGCTCTGCATTCGTACAGTTTCAGGACGTTTCAGGCTTTTCACTAAAGCCAAGAGCTACAGGAACCTCTGCTGTTCGTTCAGCTTAATGTTCACTTACAAGAGAACTCACTGTTCAACATAACCAGAGCAAAAATGAACAAACAATGTTTGTTTAAGTGGAAGAAACGACAGCAGACTGGGTTGAATAGTTCAGCCTGCAGGAAGGGCTGTAAACTCACCCCACCTTGCGTACAATCGGGCCTGGCCTGAAGAAAAAAGTTCCTAAAATAACATTTTATTGTCTGTAGAACTTGCAAATCAGACATTTTGTGCAACAGACAGGTTCTGTGGATGTCAAAGATTCTTTATGAAACCATACAGCCCAGTAAAAAACCCTTCATTTCTATAGGTGTTGATTTGTAGAATATTCTTGATTACGTTGTTAAATGTGCCTTTAGTTGTTTCTCAGTCGCCTTTGTGTGTCAGTTCTCATTTTGCTCATAGTTTCTTTGATATATTTAGCCTTGTTTAAACATCTTATTGAATTGTGTCTGAGCCTATGAACATCTTTAAAACAGATGTTTTAAAGGGCGTTTTTGTATTTACTGTAATGAATTTCTCACAATATATTCAAATCTAAAACTTTACTTTTGTTTAATATGGGACAAAATACCCATAAATCTAAACTCACATGAGTCACATGATTTACCTAGCAAAGTATAAAACACATTCCCTCAAGGCATAAAAACTTTATTTAAAGATGCAAACTTCAAACTAATAAATTACTGATTGTGAAGTGAACAAAGATGAAAACACTGGCCATTCAGATCCAAGCGTTAGAGGCGTTTACATACTGAATGTGCTCAGACTGCCCTCTAGTGCTACCAGTGCTGACGTCACAAATCCATCTTGTTCTGTTAGACTAGTGACAGTACAGAAACTACACATACAGCCTAATGGAGGCAAGTAGTGAGACTCATAACAGCTGTTTTATGATATATAACAGTAAACAAATAAACATGCTTGTGTCATGTGCAAAGTTTTGTGTTCTCCCTGAATTCAGTGATAAATATGCATTTACGTTGACAATGAAAATAAAGAAAACCGCTTTGTCAGCTTATGCTAATGCTAGCTTGTATATGTGCGGTTGGACAGGAGTGGAAATAGTATTTGTTATTTAAATATTCTCTTTTCCCTGTACACAACTCTTCTTGCCTCCTTAACAGGGAAGATGAAGGCAGTTTATGCTTGATGTAAACTATAAATTCAAAGTTAATAGAACGCATTAAAACAATCAAAATATGACATTAAAGTTATGCTAAAAGTATTCTATTAAAGATCAATCACTTAAATTTATGTTCCATAATAAAACATCAATCCCTCTGTAATAATGCCTAGAAATTCAATGTATAATAATATCATGCAAAATATAGCAGGTATTATTCTGGACATATTTTTGAGTAATACTGTGTATGAGGGCTGTACAATCAACACAGTTTACAGTGCACCAATCAGCTTCTCGTCTCCTGTGGCAGGTTGGCAAGATGTTGCATTATGGGTTGTTTTGAGGTTGTCCTACTGGCGCTTACTTGCCAGAATATCCCTCCAATTATCAGCCCAGGACAGCAGTCGTCGCTGGGAGGGGTTCGGTGGCAGGTGCTTGTTGTGACAGGCTGTGAAAAGAATGTGTTCCCAGGTGGGGTTGGGCTCCACACCTTCGTGAGAGAGAAAGAAAGACCTTGTTTATTTTTTTGTTCATGCATTTGACAGATGCTTTCATCCAAAGGCACTTGCAGTGCATTCAAGACACACAGTCACGCATTGTGTTTTCTGGGAGCTGAATCTACAACCGCTGCTCCACCAATCGAGCTACAGGAGCTGTTGTTTCCATGACGCTCGTGACATCCAGTTCCCACTCACCCAGGATATCAGGTTTGTCATCTATGAGGATGTCTCCGGTCACTATGGTCTTGTCTCTGGTCAGGATAATCTGCTCCAGGAACTCTGAGCCCAAGTGTTTCTCAATCCAGGCATACTGAAGACAAACACACTTTATGAGAGGAAACCATGGTAATGGACACGCACACTCTACATGATGCGGCCGCATTGCTCCGAGTCGACAGACAAGTGTAATATTTTCACAGGACACATGTTCAGTAATCATACCAATTAAACCTCAGTTACCTTTTCATAGGGACAGTAGCTGTAATACTTTATTGGGCTGGTGCAAATGAAGACATCTGTACTGAGTGAAGGAGGGAACGTAAGAGTCAGTTTACAGTTATTAAAAGGCAGACTAAACATTTTATTAATATCTGTACTTTTTGAGTCGGTTATGTTAGTTTTCTGCAAGGTGAATAGTTCCCACACACAGCTAAGACACATTTATATCTGTGAGTGTTTGTGTATAACTTACTTCTCCATCTTAAACATCTCCTTCACAGCTTCTACTCCTCCTGGAACAGGTTCAAGCTCAATGAAGAAGTTTTTTGACTCCCAAATGCTGATGGCCTTTTCCTGTCAAAGAAATCTGCATTACTCAAAAGTCTCACAGTCACCTGCACCTGTGGTTCAATAGATTTACACGGTTACTCCGGTCATTGGGGTGCTGCATAAGGATCATTCTGTAAAATGAGTACAAATCAAACAACTTAAAACTTTCTAGGCTGGCAAATCATCATTGTCCAATTCTACGTCCGTGGGAAGCCACCTAGACAGCATTGTCAGCAGTGCACCTACCCAGGTAGACAACGTGCTTAGATTTGAGACACGGCCTTCATTTTAAGGCCTCAATGGACGCAGATGCAGTTCAATCAGCAGCCCTATAGACGCCAACAGCCTGCAGACACACTTACACAAAGGTCGCTTCTCAGATCCGCGTACTGCGCGGACACCCAGAAGCCTCGTCTGTCGTCCAAAGATATGTAGGGCTCGTTCGGATACCTCGCCTTGAATTTCTTCAAAAACCCTCCCTCGAAATCAGCGATTACGCCGTCCATGTCCACCAGCACACGAAGCCTGTTGTCTGTGGACATGTTGGCGCTGCGCTGAGAGTGGAAGCAGGAAGCGCTTCTCCCAGCCGCCCGCGCAACCCTCGCCAGTGAGATCATGGTCGTGTTCAAAGTCCTCCGAAAACAACGCTGTCCCTTTGCTGTGCAAAGTTTGGTTTAATCATGAAAGTGTTTGTGATGGGATGTCGTGCTGCAGATGGAGCCGGTCGTGCTGTAGCTCATTCATTCAGTCTCTGCTGCATTGCACAGTGTTCACGCGTCAGTCTTTGTCACCGGGTCTTTTGTTTGTTTCGGCGGGTCAGAGGGTCGCGATTTCATGTTTGTCCAGCGGTCGGTGGTGTTGAATTGCAGCGCTGACCCCCCATGGACCCCGTTTGTTATTTGCTCACAGTTGTTCAAATGCACGCGCGACTGCAGCCCATATACAGCGTTCATCCACGGTCATTTTCAGCAGGACGCAGCGTTCGTTCGTTTAAACAAATTAGTGGTTATTTCTAGAGCAAACGGAACACACCCGGCCCAAGATTATTCACAGAGGAGAGACACTCCGACACCGAACCCAACAAACCACCAACCGGCCGTGGCAATAATCCTGGTCCCCTAAACAGCTCGTCACGAATAATGATGAATGAAGCCTCTTTCTTGTTTGGTTTTACCACACGTGTCACTCATTTTACATCTGTTATGTCGTTCATAACGTGTGTTTATAAATGACCTAACCTGAAACATGATGTGCGGGAAAAACTGTTATAAATGAGGGTTTTTAAAGGGACGTTAATAATGCTGTAAGTTAATAACTCCTGTCAGACTGCGACACTGAAGTGCGTTTGCGTCTCTGCAGTCAGAGCATCTTTGCGGAAATACCTGCACCGGAAATAATACTGACGCGCTTCCTTCAGACGCCAAGTTGTGAATTAGTTAGAACAAATATTCAAAACAAAGAATTGGGGAGTTTTTATAAACTGCGGTGCATCGTGGTGCTTAAATGAGTCCCAGCACAGCGTTTGCTTTCTGGTAAAAGACAGTTAAACCCGTTTCCCTGCAGCCGTGCAAATCTCGCGACACCTGGTTGCCGTCGGCGGCTGTCGGCCGTGCGCGCAGAGCAGCTGCAGACGTCTGCATGAGGACAGCGGCAGGATCATGGCTTCAGCCCTGGAGCAGTTCGTCCACAATGTGCGCCAGCTCTCCGCTCAGGGTACGACGGTTCGCGCGACTCCTGATTTAAACAAGCCTTAGCATCGCTAACTAGCTTAATGCTAAACCAGACGGTAGGATTTAGCATGCTAGCTGTTTATATTTCAGGCGGTTATTTGTTTACCTTACAGTAAAACAGGACATTTAAACCCAGTCAGACTGGTTGAATGCTGTGTAATAGTAGGACCCCGCATTTGCTTGAACGGATCAGAACTGATCCGGACTCATGTTAGCTGAGCCAGTAGTCAAATGTATAAGGTTGTGTGGATTTTTGATTATTAAACCATCATAAGACTGAATTACTCTAAGGTAAGGCACACTTTGCTTGCTGTAACTTTACATTTTCTTTCATAAATTTCTCTCTGTCCTGGTTTTGGTTCACAGGTCAGATGACCCAACTATGTGAACTCATCAACAAGAGTGGGGAGCTTCTGGCCAAGAATCTCTCCCACCTGGACACTGTTCTTGGAGCGTTGGACGTTCAAGAGCACTCCCTGGGTGTTTTAGCTGTTCTGTAAGTCAGCTGAATAAAAATCACTCATTCACAATGTAGTTTTCCTGTGCTGTATATCAGCAGAACATACGTAATTTTGTTAGTGTTAGATGTCACAACTCAAAGGTCTCTAAAGGTTATTGTCATTGTATTGCAGGTTTGTGAAGTTTTCTATGCCAAACATCCCTGATTTTGAGACCTTGTTTTCCCAAGTCCAGCTGTTCATCAGCACCTGCAACGGAGAGCACATCCGATACGCCACAGACACATGTACTTAAAACACCACCACAAATAAAACGCATCTGCAAATCCACACTGCTGTCCTCTGTTTATATTGTATTTTTCCTCCTCGCAGTTGCTGGTCTCTGCCACCAGTTGGCAAATGCCCTCGTAGAAAGAAAACAGGCACGTTTATCTGTGTTGAATGTGGAAGTTACTGTTTGTTGTTAGTGATTTGTATTGAATGTCACATAAAGTTCTTCTTTTCTCCACAGCCCTTGCGTGGGATAAGTATAATCAAACAGGCCATAGACAAGATGCAGATGAACACAAACCAGCTTACCTCAGTTCATGCAGACCTGTGTCAGGTGAGTGGGAAAACCAAACCGCTGGATAAAGCAGGGGAGGTGATTTAAATCGAGCTCCCTTAACTGTTCTTCTCAACCTAATGAGCGCCTTGCTGTCTACTGTGGAAACAGACAGCTGCCTTTGAAAACAGCATCTGAACTGAGATGAAACCTCTCCAGTGACTCATATAAAACCCTCATATAAAAAAATATGTTTATGCTGTTCATGTTCAACTAACCTTGTAATGTAAAATGTAAAAATGGTTATAGGACACACAGCAGTTTTAAAATTTGATTGATGTTACTTCTGAAAGACACGTCTTTTGCATGATTTCACTGCTGAATTTGGCAGTTTCTGTCAATTCAGCTCATTTTTGGCAACAATATGAGGTGATTTTCACCCTGATGTTTACTGTTGGAACAGGTGTGTGTTTGGTGTAACTGATGTAATGCTGTATTTACAGTTATGTCTCTTGGCAAAGTGCTTCAAGCCTGCAGTTCTTTTGCTGGAACTGGACATGGTGGATATTTGTAAGGAGAATGGGGCCTATGATGCAAAGCACTTCCTGTGTTATTACTACTATGGTGGCATGATCTACACGGGCCTGAAGAACTTTGAACGGGCGCTGTATTTTTTTGAACAGGTATTGTAGACTGTAGTGCAGGCATGCTTTTTTTGGCCTGAAAGCTTTTTGTAAATAAGCATGAACTCTATCCTGTCAGCACTGAGACAGTTCTCTCCTCAGGCAATAACCACTCCTGCAATGGCTGTCAGTCACATTATGTTAGAAGCATATAAGAAATACATTCTAGTGTCCCTCATCCTTCATGGCAAAGTACAGCAGCTACCCAAATACACATCACAGATTGTGGGGCGATTTATTAAGGTGAGCCACAGCATAATAATGCAGGAGAATTGTTTTGCCCTGGACTCAGAAAATCACCCTAAAAAAGCGTGTGTGTGTGTGTTGTGAAGCCCCTCAGTAACGTTTACCATGAGCTAGCACAGGTGTACACCACCAACAACCCAGCAGAGCTCCGTCTTCTGGTCAACAAACACAGCGAGACGTTTACACGGGACAACAACACCGGCCTAGTCAAACAATGCGTGTCGTCACTCTACAAGAAAAACATTCAGAGGCTAACCAAGGTCAGTGGGACAAGCTTATTAGTATGAGGGCTGCATACTTTTTTTTTTTGCAGATTCTTTTTTATGTTATACTGGTTCATTTATTTTTTGATAGTTGTATCTGTAAACTCTAACTTTTTTGGTTCAGAATGTGTTCAAAACTTTGGTTGTACATAAGTGTTTATCACAATCCCCTCTTACCCCATTCACAACAGTATGTTTATAATAATGATTTAGAATTATAGCTGTTGGGTCAGATTTGTCTGTCTGCACACAGGTAGAAGATTCGGCTCACATCTGGTTCCTGTAGATACAGGGAGCAGCGTCTGTAGCTGCTTGTTTCAAATTTAAGCTTGTCATCTGTTAATAACTCCACAATAAACCCTGCAGTGTTATGTATTACACAAAGATGGCAGTCAAGAGGCAGAAGTCACAGATTGCAGCTTTAAGAATTTAGAAGTGCAAAATATTTTTTACAGTCAAAGTATAATGACAGACCATATTACTGTGCTTATAAAGACAAAAAACAGGATCTGTGTTTTGTGGTTGACAGACCTTCTTGACATTATCCTTACAAGACATGGCAAGTCGGGTTCAGCTCTCCGGCCCTCAAGAAGCTGAGAAATACGTCCTACATATGGTAGAAAAGCACTTTCACAATCACATCTGTGTATCCCAACACGTCCCTGTATCATTGAGCTTTCCACAGAACATTTCTGCAGATGTCAGGTGCTGTTTGACAGAGAATGCCTCACCTAATAACTGAAGTGTTTCCTCTCGTCTCTCACAGATTGAGGATGGAGAGATTTATGCAAGTGTCAATCAGAAAGATGGCATGGTCTGTTTCCATGACAACCCTGAGAAATACAACAACCCTGCGATTCTCCACAAAATTGACCAAGAGGTTTCACATATTTCATTTTTTTCACATTAACTGATGTTATGAGATATATTAACACACGTAATTCCCTGTCTGTGTCAATAAACTGCTTATTCTTTATTATTGGCTGGTTTCTGACTGTCACCTGCTCTGACCCTCATACAGATGCTGAAATGTATAGAGCTGGATGAGAAACTAAAGTCTATGGATCAAGAAATCACTGTAAACCCTCAGTTTGTGCAGAAGGTACAGAAACACAGTTCATAAGCTTCAGTTTCCATAAGAAGTGAGGAGATATTTTACAGCTGCAGTTACAGGAGCCATGATGTGATATCAGCATCTGCTTGTCTTTCAGAGTCTGGGAACACAGGAGGACGATGTTGGCAGCAAGACATCAAGTTACTCTTGAGTTTGGATGGATTTCTGCCCCTCCACCCCAAAGCTTAAAAAACCTTCATGAGATTCAGCAAAATCACTTTTGATGAATATGGACGATTGTGAAGGAAAACGTAAATGTGTGCGATGACCTTTTTTGATTTGTCACAGCGCACCCTTAAGAAGAACTCATTTGTCAGTGTTTTATTTATCAGTGCTTTTTAAATGCCGGTGCAATTTATGGTCATACAAATAAAGATATTGGACATCTTTGTTCAAATTATATTTCTATACTGTTTAAAACATTTTTCTATACATTTTAAAACTCCGGAGTGGAACAATGGCCAGTTAGTGGAGGGGTGCATCTTTCAGCCCTTGCAAAAACAGACACACTTACTGTGCCAGTTTTTTAGAGCTGCTTTGGGGGAAGAGTCAGAACTTTCTGCAAAAGCTCTCTGTTTAATGCATTGATATTTCCATGACACAGTTCAAAACCTGCAGTGGAATGTTTGTCCTCCTTAAGACAGTATCAGCTAAATAATCCAAATAATGTTTAATTCACCCTGTAGCTGAATTCACCTTCTCTGTGGTCTGTGCGGGAGTGTCACCCGTTGACCCGCTGTTATTCCAGGCCTCTAGAGGTCTCCCATGTTTTGGGCTAAACCAAAAACGGATCACTGATGAAACTGATGATCTCATATTAGTGAATCTTAGTAAAACGTTTTCCGGTCACATGTTTCCCAAATTCAGCTGTAGATTAAAAATAGACGATATTGTTATGAAAATAATGTCGCAATGTTATTGGTACTAATCATGTTAGAATCATATAAGAAATACATCCTAGTGTCTCATCCGTCATGAGGTACAGCAGCTACCCAAACACACACCACAGATTGTGGGGAAGAGTGTGTGTGT
>JBAJNP010008684.1:0-19728 GCA_036877545.1 Yasuhikotakia modesta
ACACACACACAGAGACACACACACAGAGACACACACAACTACAGGCAAAATTCTTTTAATATTCTGAAGGCATCAACATTACTCGCCATCATAATTCTCATCCAATTATTCCACAATATTATACTAACATTATTAAATCAATACTGACATTACAGACTATTCACTATCTTTAAAATTGAAAAACTGTAATCTACTGGGAATGGTCAAAGATCGTAAGACATATAAATCTTCTAAAAAATGTTTCACCATTCTTAGCAAACCAGCTTGTCAGCAGAATTCTGCAAAAGTTTGACTTCTAAACAAAATACTTTTTTTGGAAGTGGTTACAACCTTTTCCAGTTGCATTCCAGAGACCCTCAAACCACCTGCACACCCACATATGATTATACAGTCTATGAACAAGAATGTTCTAGAGTAGAGTGCATTAAAAAAACAGCAGTTAACTAACACTCCACTAAGCTGAGCAACAATATTAAAGGATGATACAACAGTCTTCTGCATGTTGTGTCTGGAGCAGAAGGGTTTGCAAGTTTGTTTGGGTCTCTGCCCTGCTGAATTCTCTGGTGGAAAGATGTAAACTAGAGCGAAAGGCGAAAACGAAAGTGAACAGGGATAACACAGAAATGCTTAAAAACACACATATTGCCACTAAGCAAAATCCTGTTTTCCACAGACGCTTGGCACTTACATAATCACATCATCACACTGCAGCTTTCATCTGTGCTCCCTTACTGTGCCTCTGTGAGTGGGCAAGATAATCTGATCTGCAGGCAGGATTTGTCATAGAGAGAGAGAGAGCGAGCAAGCGTGAGAGAGAGAGAGGGAGAGAGAGACAGAGAAAGCTTTTTTTAACTGTCCCTTGGCCTCATTTTTAGCATTGTGCTATTGTACAGCAACTTTGACCTTGGCACTGGTGCCAATCTCTCTCCCCTTGTTTCACCCTCATTGCTATCACTCCGTTTACCATCTCACTCTCTCTCCCCTTCACTTGCAGTAATCTGGCTTTTGATCTCCCTGAATCTCTTAGTATCTCTCTCTCTGAGGATAAAAGGTGACAAAACAGCAAAACATTGTTCCACCCCTGACATATGAGATCAGATTGTCGAAAGCACTGAAGGCCCATGTCTTTTAAAAGACCAAAGGCGGCCCATAGTTTACACAGCCAACACACAATGTCTCAATGTTGCCACTAGCTTTAACAAGTTTAGCTTAGCCCATTCCGCTGCATGAAGGCTTTCTGATTCATCCCATGTTATTTTAAATAAAAAAAAACACTCACCCATGTGTTTCCTTTTACATTTTAATCTGCAGTAGTGATTTTTCTAGGACAACCAACACAAAAAGCAAAAATACAGGAGAGTTTGTACAGACCTACACACAAACACACATTACTTCGTTAATCCATTTATGATGCTTTAGTCCATATCCAGCTTTAGTCCGAGAACAGCCCTATTGTACCACTGCCAACTTTACACACTGAATTCAGACCTTGGAGAAGCAACTAATTTGAAATCAACCACCAGGCTTTCATTGAACACTGTGCGTCTTATGAGGCAAGAAAGGGTGAAAGATCTGTAGCTCAACTGGTAGAGCATAGCATTAGCCGAGTTGTGGGTTCAAACTCACTTTGGATAAAAGCATCTGCCAAATGCATAAATGTAAATGCAAGTCATGATTGTAAGGCAATTACAGGCACCCACAAATTTAGACAGACATTGACACAATTAAAACGTTTTAATCATTAACGCCTACAGATGGTGGGGTTAATGTATTTATTTGACATTGTATTTATTTCCCTGGCAAGATCAAAATAGTCAGAAAAACACAGCAAACATTAGACAAATAACCATTTTTTAACATTACAATAAAGTCTGAAGGGGTCTACAATACACTGTGGCCAGAATGGGCAATTTGACTTATGCACCAGTCCAAGGTACATATAAGGTTAGCATTGCACAGACAGGAACTGAATGCAATAAACCTTTGGTACCCACCACAATATGATTGTGTGTATGTTTTGTACCTTTCACTGCCTGGCTGAAATTCAGAAAGCAGGGATGGTCTGCGGCGGTGAGGCTGGGTCAGGGATCCATGGGATAGATGGGAACTGTAGTCACGAGCAACAGGGTGGTAGTCAACCAGTCCACCAACATCCTAAAATAAACAAATCATATACACTGATTAGGTACAATTCTGTAGGAAAGCATTCATGATTATGACCATCAGTGTGGTTAATAAGACACACTAATCTCTGGTGGATAAAGATATGTCTAGAATTTTAAGGGGGTCAACAAGTGATTAACAGATCATGACCTCAGATGAAGCAAGATAATCCTTTGTTAGCAAATTGTGGCCTGAACTCAGGATCAACAATCACATCTATATATACACACCATCACAAAAATATGTGCATTTTTCATTGATGCTGACATGGCAGCAGCACATAAAGTGAAACTACTGTGCTTTTCCTGGATAAAATATGACATATATTGGATAAATAAACATTAATAAATAAGAGCAATACCGCATGGGTTCTCAGCTGCAGAGGCAAGGTGGCAGGACCGGGAAGGTGGCGGGTGTCCATAGCCCTCCGACCCTGAGGCATTGGCTGTGGGTGCGAGGACATGCTGATGATGCAACTTCCTCTACACACTGAAAGTGGGTTTGGTCCCGGCACAAACGCTGTGCATCATGGGGCGTTGAGTCCTATGAGTCACCTACCTAGAAAAATCAAGAGTGGAAACATATTGTAAATGCCTATAAATACAAAAATCACTATTTTTAATGACATATTTCCTAGCACCACCATATAACAGGCAGCTGTTGCTAGGAGAACTCTACACATCTGAAGATCTCCAAGAACAATGACTATGAGTTTGATCATTTAAGAGAGAGGATTCATAGCAAACACCTGCTGCTGGCTGAATGCATGTCGGCACACTGTGTGAATGAATGGATCACTCTGTATCTTCCTCTACACTCAGTCTCTGTCCATCCTCATTAGAGCAGCTGGCATGCTCTGCTGCATTCTAAAATGCCTTTTTCAAAGATGCAGCCAAATTCTTCAAAATAACATTCTACGTGCAGCAGGAACAAGTTTGTTTCACACTTATGCCCAGAAGCTGAACTCAAAAACACTAAAATACATGCTGTGTTTTCACCCACCGTAATCCAGTGAGAAATGCACTGTTTTATAAATGAACAGTGTTAAAGCTTGAAAGCAGAGTCTACAGGGCTAATTCCTAATTCATGGGGAAAATATGAACAGTGTAAAACATGGAACTCTAAAAAATCTAGGAACACGATAACAAAGAGCTAAAAATGAACCTTGATTACCAATTTCAAGGGCTGGATTTTGCTGAATACAATTTAAAAGGGGTCTGAGCAAAAAAGAACCAACAATCACTACATAATGATGTCAGATTGCATTGTAGCTTGAAATATGCAGTATTATAGAAACAACATTGAAAAACATATATAACTAAAATCTACAGGAAAAAACTGCCTGACAGAGGATTTGGCAGGTCACAAAGCCTGCTTCTATGACATATTCATAACGTATACACAAATATCTCCTCTGTTCTTTTAAAAACAAAAGAAGAATTAATGAAAGCTGGCAGGAGGAAATACTGCCAAACATACCAACAACCTTATTGATGTACCCCATTAGAAATAACCTTGCAGCTACATAAACAAACAGGGATGCTTGAAGGATATTGTGAAAGAACATAAGACATTGAATTCATCTGAGGTCAGTGTAAGCAAAATGTATTTTTAACTTAGATGCCCTCTTTTTCCCTGTAATATTCTACCTGCCAAGGGGTAACCAGAGACCAATGCTTTGCGGGCTTCAATGCAGGGTCTGAGCCAGGCTTCTTGGGAGCCAGTTATGCAGAAAGATAAGCAAATGAGCGCACAAGGGTGTCTGGCAAATCTCAATAACAGTGTCATTCAAAGACTGCACCTGTTTCCTTGTTTTCCTCAAAGCACCCAGAGCATCACTGAACAGTCAGACAGCGAAAACTGGTGTGCCAAGATAGGCACAGAAGTGTCAAAGGTTTGACAGCATCGACCAGAGACGATGTTGCCCATATCTCCGGGAGAAGCTCATCAGCAACATTTTTACCACAGCATGAACCAGAGACAGAAACACCAGGTGATGACAGGACCGACCAAGCACGGATCATTTCCAAACACATCACGCGGTGCTCGTGAATACAGGGATGTGCCTGGAATCGTATGTTACCTTGTTAGCCAAATCAGACACAAATCGTGGTTTCGCAGTGCAAGCTGTGCTAAATGAACAACAGACATCCTTGCCAAAGTTCTGCAAAAACATCACAAGCTACAGCGACCTACAGGGATGTTTTTGTGTGAAGTTAGAGCAGTGACCTTATAAGATCCAACACAAACATGTTAGCCGCAGGGTTGCTTTGTACCGTACGGCTTGTGTTGACTTGCTTTGTTCAGTTATACTTGTACTATAGCATGATGATGTTCCTGCAGGTCAGAAATTTTAAGTAGGTCTTTACTGTTATACAGGTATACCAAATGAATAGGAATGACCACTATTTGGCATACACAAAAATACATTAATTACAGGGACAGTAATGATGAGTGGCGGTCAAAATTATATCAATGTACCTGAAGCCTCAGTGCTAAATGACCAGTAATTATTGGGTTTTTAATGGTAATGATATTCAAACTTGTACCAAATACTAGGAGTGTGTCAATTATCAACTAGTCATCTAACAACCATTTTGAGTAGTGGATTAATAAGGTCAACTATAATTTGCTAGGTGCAAATTGTAAGAGTGCTAAGCTTTTAGAGAGTTTGCATAGAAAAGACCTGTCAGAAAGTCAAGTCTATCATTTCTCTTCAAAGCACCCCTACTTCAGAGACACGTCTCAGGCTGTGTCATGTCTCGCTGTCTAGCTTTTTTTAGATGCTTGTGTGAAAAAACAAAAGCATACAAAGCATGTCTGAGAAAAAAAAAACTACACACCAAATTACACAGTGTTCCTTAGTACTAATACACAGACTAGCCGTTCAGGCACTATATTGATTGATTTTTATGTAGTGTAAGTGTAGTTTGAACATAACATAGCATTGCATGACATTACAAAACATAACATTACATTAGATAGCAACAGAACAGTCATTTACACTGATGGTGCCTCTAGTTTATCTGAAACTATAATCACTCAAACAAACTGTAATGTAAACAGACACACATCTCTGAATGGGCTTTCCCCCTGTGGTTGCTGTGTATCACAAGATTAGCCGTCCGGCTCAATGCAGGCATAAAACCACTGCCATCTCAAGGGGCCCCGCGGTCTCCCATTCTCTCACACACTCACACACACACACACGAGAGAAGTCTGTCACCATAGCTTGAAAATCTGCACTGAGACTTAAAAGAAAAGGTCATTACATGTTAGGAAATATTTTGGCATTAAAAAGGAAAATTATTTCCTCACTTCTGTGTCATTTTACTACACAAAGAGGGGTACGCCATGTTGCTCCTTCCTTCCTGTCTGTCACTGAATGATTTATACTGTGTGTGTGTGTGTGTGTGTGTGTGTGTGGTGGGGGAGGAGGTTGAATAGTCTAGGAATGTTTTGAGCTCCAATGAAAAACAAAATGTCATTGTCATCCTAAAGGCAATGGACAGACAGTGTAGATTCACACATATACATGAACATACATGCAGTGATACATTAGCCACATACATTTCTTTCATAAGTATGTTATTTGTTGTTTACAAATGTTCTAGGTTATTTTCAACCTAACATCTTTTGTTCCCTGTCAATTGTTTACATAAGAACAGTTTATGCAAATAATTACATCACCGTTGTTCGTCCTTACAAGTCATTCCTGTACCACTTGTTACACCAAACAGAACAACAATTAGCATGGGCTTAGCCAATGGCAGTTTGGTGAATTAGACTAAATGTAAGACCAATGCCAGACAGAGAGTGTTTAAAACGTCATTGATTGTTATCAGCATCATTACTTTTCTATTTGATGTCACTATTTGATGTCACTATTGTGCAGTATTTAAACATGAGATCAGAAATAGACATTGGGTGCGAAAAACACACATTTCTGGACCTTCTGGCCCAATATGAACTGTGGGAATTTGGAAGGTAACTCACCACTTTCTTCTGGCATCATCTAGCTTTTGAATGAAATAACACAACTGGTGTGGCTGTGTTGGGAGAAAAATGACTGAGATGCATAAAAAAAAACAAAAAGGACAGAGAGGGAAACCAGGAATAAAAAGAGAGACAGTGCAAATATTAATCCCAAAGACTTGGAAAACAAATGTTCCTGTGGAATGAGAAGGAAAAGAGAAGATGCCTATGAGGTGTGTGTATGTGTGTGTGAAAGAAAGAGAGAGACAGAGAGAAAGAGAGAGAGTGGGCCCACAGACAGAAGGGGAAACACATGCCCTGGCACGGATACAGACACCCACAGGCAAGCTCTTGGCTGCCTGCCAAAAGCACAAATGAACTCACTTACCCCTCTCTCTTTCTCTCCCTCTCTCCCTCTTTCAATCACAGACTTGGCTGTTCTCACTTGCTTTCAACCCTTTCTCCTTTTCTAGGAGTGGCTGCCTCATTCTTTCTACCTTTATTAGCCTCTCATTTTACTGATAAATAGAAACACACACACAGTTTTAGAAACTGGGCAGAACAAGTGTTAAGTGCTTTATCATTAAAGGAATATTTTTTCCCCAAAATGAAACCTGAAAATGGAAACTTTCATTAGAAACCTTCAAGCCATTCCCAGGCTGGTTTTGTTTTTGGTGGAACATAACTAATGTTATAACTTTGATGACTCAGTAGCCATAGTTTCTACAGATTAGGTTTTCAAGCTCCACAAATAAAAAAAAAAATACACCATAATATGTTTTTTCAGAATCTTAAGAAGCCTTTGATAACACCCATAATCATATATGATACGCCAGCATCGCAGACACTCTGTCTCATTTCTTAGTTCCTAAATAAATCAATGAATAATGACTTACATTTTACAAATATCGCATGGCTTCTGAAAAAAAAAGCACACTGACTACTTTTTAAAAATGAAAAGTGGAGCAAATAAAACATAGCATGAGAAGCATTGCGCTTTCCTAAAACTTTCTGTTACTCAAACAAAGCTACAAGTTTACCACTGCTGTGCATATTTGCCTCACACACATTTAAAATCTTTGTCTTTCACTCTCTGAAAGCTAAGGTTGGATCTTGTGTCAATCTGACAATGAATCATGCATGATGGATGTAATATTTGAGGTCTGGCTGTTCACATTAGTGACGCAGAGAGAAGCATTAGCTGATGAGGCACGATCGGGTCCCTACTGCTGGCCCAGTATTGTCAAAGACAGCATGAGGCGTGACGGCCGCGTTCATGTCACCATCCATCTGCGTTAAAAAAAATCCCACGGCACAAAATGCCACTTCAATCGGCACCGTCATTATCACCTCCGATTTCCCACCTTTGGTGTTTAGGCTCAAACGTTCAGTTTGGGTTTTATTTGAATCTGACACTCTCAGTGAAGCATTTTGTGTAATTAGCACCACCGCATTTAAAGTGACAACATTTCTAAAATGTAATTTCTTGAGGCCAGGCTGTGTATCATCCTCCAGGTGGAAAATGAATACACACACACACAGCTTTATCCTCATCTCCTCCTATATGCCTCAGTTGACAGTTTGGTCAGTGGCAAATGACCCAAATACAGAAACAGTTTGGAGCCTAAATCTGCCATTCAGGAAAATACTTCTGGATCACCCAGCCCTAAATCTTATTCCTGTAACACCTCAGTACTAGCTGTTTGGTACTGCCAGTGCATAATAACACCTATATACAAGCCATTAAATCCAAACAATGCAAATGACCGATTAACATTTTTATTATTACTTTGGACAGGACGATTTTTCATATTTATTATGTGAAAACCCTTAACAAGCAAACAATATAAGGGTTTAGGTCAACAAAAACTGTGCAATCCAGTTTGTTTACGGTGTTCACACAAACAGGAAAGACAACCGGCAGCTGATTGGATGCACCTTTACCCCCATTGTTGTTCATAAACAAAGCTTTTAATATCACTGCTGCTTAAACGCCCTCAGTGACTGCAAACAGATGAGGCTATTGCATCTACAGTGGACAAGTGTGTGTGTGTGTGTGTGTGTGCAAGACAAAACAACTCTGAGACTGTATTTCCCCTTTCAGTGCCTCTTTCTGTTCTCTCCCCTGTACCACCCCCTTCCTCCCTCTTTCCCCTTTTATCTGACCTTTCTATTGTTCTTAAAGCCAGTGGCCCCTGTAGGTTACTTGAGGTCATGGTTCAGGGCAGCTGTCTGACCTTCGAGATGGGCTGTGAAAAAACACCCTCCCCCTGTTTATACACAGTCTGTGCTCTCTTTCCTGTCTAAATTCCAGTTAGTGTTTTATTATTGCACTTTACTCCATATTTATTTACAAATGTGGATCTGGAGTCTAGTCAAAGGCTCTCCACAAAATTACATTTGGAGCGATGGATGCTTATCGTAACCACCTTTAAGTCCTGTAATCATCCGTCTGCTGCACGACACTTGCTGATAAACCGCACAATAATTTGAATTTAAGTAGTATTTGAATGGATGCCAGTTGGAACAAAGCCAAGCAAATGCATAAAGACGTTGTCAGGTTTAAAAAAAGAGAGAGAAAGAAAGAGAGTGAGTGAGCCTAGCCAACATACAAATGCCCAGGAAAAACAGTGGCATGTTCACAGGCTGTTCTGATTTTTAAAACTGCTCGGTCCAAACCACGAGCAGAAACCTTCTAGCACCAACTGCATATTTACAAGCACGCTGACTTTTGCACTAACATCCTGACACAATATTTCCACTTGTGATTTCCACAGTATTTCCACACGTGATGATGGACCCAAACCCCCACTCACCTGTACATCAAGGGCTAGTCCATTTTTACACCCGGTGTTTTGATTAAAACAAGTGTGACCACACATTGGACTCCAAAATAGCATGTGTGAAAGTGGAGTGTAACCAAAAAGCCTTTGCAGCTCATTTGAGTAAAACGGGCCAATGAAAGTACTACATGTACTTAAGCCAAATTCATATGTTTATGCAAGCAGCACTACTGAGCACACACACACACACACACAGTAAAACAGAAGCTTTTGTATAGCATAATATTATAGTGAATTACTTAGAGGTACCGTGGAAGATAACGTGAACTACTCTTCTCTGTTGCTAACCCTTATGATCGGTGTGTGTGTGTGTGTGTGTTAAGAAAGACTCATACCACTGTTTTAAAGGTGCCACCACATAACCATACTATCAGAACAGGGTGCACATTAAATTCTGTAGAAGTAAAACAAGATGTAGATCACACAGCCAGAAATCAGCTTGATATTGGATTGCAGTATGTATATACACACACACACACAGTTTTTGGGACTGGGCTTTTGTGAAAACAGCAGTGGGCAAGAACACTTGCAGATCACTGAAACACTTTATGCTCATCCATTTAAGAGAACCAACCACAATCAAACAACACAACACTAACTACACAAACAGTCTTACGTGTTGATAAACCCACTCAGCACAGACACACTAACAAAAACATCTCACACAGGATGAATGAGACCTGCGTCAGGTTTGTGTGTGCAATTTACATATGACTGATAACATCACAACATTTCCGCTTACCAGACGCGCACACACACACGGATCACCAGCAGTCTCTTCTCTATCATTCAAAGCCTCCACAAACCCCAAACACTCTCCCGCTGGCTGCCAGCAGAGCTGCCAAAACTACATCAGACAGCCATTTATCAGCAGCAGCTGAGCAGAAAATGAAATTCTCCATCAATAACCTGCAAGTTTCTTCTTAACAGCCTGGAATTTCCTCCTGAGCCAAAAACTGACATCCTTCCCAGTCTGGAGAGACGTCCCAGGCACAGAGTACTGATCTTACTGTAACATTATGAACAGACATTAGACAGAGTCTGCAGAGACGAGGCTTCACAAGAGCTAAGGTACCCTTAAATTGGTTATTCTCTGTAAGTGCTTTAGTCTCCAAGGCAATCGTCTTTTGTGCAGTGATTAAACCAGGGGTCACGGTTGCTGAGGGTAACTCTCAAGAGCTCAGATCTCTCCCTCAGATTTGATCCTCACTCAACCTCAGTTTGACGCCTGCCGGGCATACGCGTCTGTAAAATCGCTGATGCCGATTTCTCATCCACCTTTTGTCACTGGCTGTACTTTACACAACGATCAAACGTGCGCTGACTGCAAAATTAGTTTGACCCCAAAGGATTCTGGGACATAAATAGGACTGCAGACAAGCAGTTTTGCTTCAAGGACTTAGACTCATTGAACATCTCTTCATTAACTTCACATCAATCAGCTCATTTAACTCTGACGTCTAGGGCTGAGGTAGAGGTAAAAATGCACCGAACGACTGTCCTTAAAAGGCAGAGCACAATTCTGTAGAAAAATAACACAATGATTTCTGCAGGACAGCTCAGTCTGAGCTGATGGATGAAAGTAGAGCACAATGAAACCTCAGAGCTTAACCTCCATACTAGACGTAAAATCACCAGACTGTTCTGATCATGAGAAATGATGTAGGGGAAATGAAGAGATAGAGGGTAAAAACGGCATTAAGTAACCGTGAAAAATAGACAATGCTAATTAAATAGAGAGAAGCTCAATGCTTGTGGCTTTTCCTTCAGTGCTGTTTATACTGGTACACCCAGATGACCCACCAGCTGTCCCACAGCATGACATCATCAATACTTAACATACCTAACAGTGTCTGACCATTGCTGACATTTGCTTCTAACACACACTTCTGAGACGTGATACTCCATAAAGCTCTTAACCGTAAACACTTATGCGTTTCCCAAATGCCCTGTCTCTCTCTGGGCCGCTGTACGAAGGAACTGCTTCTGCTGATTGTAGATAAACAGATACTACTGATAGAAAGCACATCTCCTCTTCCAGTAAAGTATTGGGCACTTTTCCACATGAGTCAATACTTTATTATGCAGCCAGGAACTTGCTCACACATGTACTAAACTCATCCTTGGACCAACAACCACACGAAACCCACCATATTTAAATCATCAGATTTTTAGACAATGTTTTAAATGAGGTCTCTTAAACGAGTGTTCCTGCAGCTCAACTGGTAGAGCATTGTGTTAGCAGTGCAAAGGTTGTGGGTTCGATCCGAGGGAATACAAGTACTGACAAAAATGCATACTTTGAATTCACTGTTAGTCGCTTTGGATAAACGCATCTGTCTAATGAAATGTCTTACTGATAATTATAAGCAACAAAACTAACCTGTGCTGAATCTGAATAACACCAAGAATTTATTACAGCTTAGAAATAACCACACTTCTCTTATCCAATCAAATCTCCAAGACGTGTTTAAAACCCAGGGGAAAGCTCTAGACCTCACAGCTCTAAATGTGTCACTCTGGATATGCTGCAGACCTATAAAGGAAACTATGTGATGTGGGAATTGTCAAAGTGGAATTTTCAAATGGTAAAGTTCACAGTTCCTTGCAGTGACGCAGTGAATCAAACAGATATAATCAACATGCAATAAGAATATGTGGTTACATAATCGTTTACAACAAATACCAGATAGCTGATCTGATATTTTTATTCTGTGTAATACCTTAAGTAAGTTTAAAAACCTTCTGCAATCACAAGGCTGAACAATTCAGGTCTCTTACAAGATGCTGATAAACACTTCAGTGTTCCCTTCAGGGCAGCATCTAGACATGTTGCATTTTAATGGCAAGTGTAAATAGGCTTTATTTGTTTGTGTTTAAACAAACACAGAATACAGAAAGGGTCACTTTGGGTTACATGTGGAAAATACGCCTTTTAAACAAAGGCCATCACACATCACAAAACCTTACAAGCACACACACCCAAACAGATACATTCAATGATCATCTTATCAGATACAAGGTCAGCACTGTTAACAACAGAGTCAGACCATTATTTATTACTCGTGGGCTAGTGCAGTAAAGCTCATTTACACTAACATACTTAGACCTTGATTCTCTTCCACAGAGTTTACCTGCATATATAAGCAGAAAACTCATAATGCTCTGCTAACATCCAGCTGAATGACTGAAGCAGAGAAAGAAGATCCTGTGAGGTCAACAGTGGCTAATAGCAAGGAGGTGCAGCCTGTTTCCATTCCATCTTCACACACATCTGACACATTCACCATCCCCTACACACACACACACACGCACACGCAGGCGCACACGCAGGCGCACAGACAGGCGCACAGACAGGCGCACAGACAGGCGCACAGACAGGCGCACAGACAGACACAGCTGCTGAAACTCGTATGTGGTGCTGCGCGAAATCAGTCCTCCCCTCACATCCTGTTTCATAAGCAAATGCTTGTTTCATAATGGGCCAAAGAGTACAAAGCCCTAAAGCAGAGAGAGTGTCACCAATACACTGCATACACAATTACCCCAACAATCACATCTGCTGCACAAAAGACGTAGATGTAAGGAAATGAAAATCTAAAGTAGGCTGATAATAATCAGCCCACACACACAGTCTTAATTCAATCTCGATATTCAGGTCGAAGAGCAATGGGGTTGCATTGATCTAAACTCAGAACATGAATATTAAAGACAGTAATCAGAAAGTGAAACATCTCATTGTTTGATACAACCAATCAAATGACAAGTACACTGCAATTTTGCATTGTGATTTACTTATTTACTTGTGTCTTATTCACTCTGATCAGAACATACACAGCTATTGAACAATCCTAAAATGAACAAGAATCTCTTGTGTAATTGCTGACGTTAAGTAAGTGACAATGGCTATTAGAAGACTAATCTCAAAAATGATTGTGCTTCTGAATTGAGCTAAAATTGTACAGACAATAATACCTGCACTGCTGAGACCTGCACTACAGAATCTATACTTTCAGCAAGACCGCTCATTCAATTTTACCATCAATGCTGAAAGATAGTGGTATTCTGTTTCTGTTGTCCTTTGAAACCCAGAGCTCCCATTTGGATCTATTGATTTATTCAGGGTTGCAAATGCACAGAGTGTGTGTGTCTCTGTGGAACACACAAACACATTCTATCACTCAATTTCACAGCCTAAATATAAATACACGCTTTACCTGACAACCAGTGTCAAACGCTCTTGCATAAGCACATACAGGCGCACACACACCTACACACTAGACGGTTACAGAACATTTATAATGCAGACTAGAATACACACATGCAACAATTGTTTATACATTTACATTTATTCATTTGGCAGATGCTTTTACAGTGAATTCAATGTATACTTTTTTTTTAACCAGTACTTGCATTCCCTGGGATCGAACCCACAACCTTTGCGCTGCTAACACAATGCTCTACCAGTTGAGCTACAGGAAGGTTTTGTGGCAGATGTAGTGAGTATAACTTATATTGATGCCGTAAACCAACATATTAAAACCAACCCAATTTAGACCAAAGGGCCTTTTTAACTAAAAAACCTTGCAAAACGCTGACTATGATGATTTATAATGGAATGGTGTGATTTTTATAATACAGTCAAATAGGGTAACTGTACAGGCATAATGAGCATGTATGTTATCTCAGAGACAAAGGTAAGCTGGTGATAATCAGTAGTAAAAATCTGTTATCTTTAGTTGTGATTCATGTTGCAAGTCAACACTGTGAAACAAAGGGAAAAGGATTGAATTTAGAGATAAAGACAGACGCGTTTACAAGTAGAGGAGAGGTGAGCTGGGGACCAGTTCAACCAATCGGGGACAGGGAGGACCCTTAGACACGGTATTCACTAAATTTTAACAAGACAATTAGCACTTGTTCTTGATCTTAATTATTAGAAAGAAGGCCACACAAAAAACAATTGGTTTTTGACATACAAAAACAAATTGGTTCCAATGACATTCTTAAAACACATTCAAATTACCACAGCACACATTCCTAAGAATAAAAAACATGAAAAAAGTTGTTTTTACTATCCTGCGACCTTTGGCATGTGGCCATTAGTCAAACAGTCTAAATGGCATTTGCAGCCTATTTACCCCAACCTTTTTCAGCCATCAAACACCAGGCCATTGGCACATTTACAACACTCACAGCTCACACACTGACCACCACTTGTGCAGGACAGATGCCATGGGAGTCAGTCCAAAACTATGCCTTGGGGTAATAGGTTCAGTCAAGCTCACTTCTGATAGAATCAACCAATGCATTAGGATTATTTTAGCAACATATTGCAAAAATGTACAGTTTAAACCTCAGTAAATAAACTTTGTTTAATTATGCAGTAACAAATGTGCATGCAAAACAAACATTAACACATAAATATTGTTTTGGTAATTACATGGAGTAAATAAGCAAAAACGTTCTTGTACTACAAATACCTTAGTTCAACAAATCATGTCAAAATTGGCTAACATTCCACCTTTTTTGTGCTACTTTTGTGCCACTTTTTTGTGCTATGCATGTCCAAGGGTTAAAACAAACGTTTGACCTTATGTGTGCGACCACTGTCTGAATAAACTATGCTCTAGATATGGTGTTATCAGCAAGAATGGGGTATTATTGCCTCACTAAGCTAACAAACACACCAGAGTCAACATTACACATACAGCAGTACCAGTGATGTCATGTTAATATCACTCCACTGAGGGATCTCCGGCAATTCTGCCTTATCTAACTGTGCCTGATTTGATACAACAACTGCTGGTAGCCCTGATCTGCTGACAACAGAACTGAACTCAAAGGTCTGTGAAAGTAGAACACTTGTATTTTGACTTCTAATAGAGCTATTTAATGCTCCAAAAATTCTGCAAACGCTCCATAAAAACAATACTTTGAAAGCTAGGTCAAGCAGCAAACTGATGCTATCTACCTATGAAACTGTCATTTATTAGTTTAAACTGTGCCCTGAATCAGTTTTGGCACAGTACCAAGATTGCAATTTTTGCAACTCATTATCTAATATATAAATACTGCTTACATGGCTGATGATAATAAAGACCTTACGAAATCTAGCACAAAACAGCTTTACAGCTTTATAAAAGTAAATCAAAAGGAACTGGGAAGGCTATAAATGTGCACAGCAATGGAACACAGCAAAGCATAAAAAGCAGCCATTTATACTGTTGAATTTGACAGATGCTTTTATGTAAAGGAAATTACAGCTCATTCAAGATATACATGATATCAGTATATGTGATGCCTGGGATTTAAACCCATGACCCTGGAGTTGTTAGCCCCATGCTCCATTAATTAGCAATAGCTGTAACAATAAGCCTTTATAAGATTTTAATAACAATAAGCTTTGCATCTGCTTAATTTTCTCATGTTCTGCAGCTGCTCAGATATCAAAACCAAGATAAGTGAAGACAAAGCAAGAACTTTAAAAGCTTGTAAGCTAAAACCTTATTATCTTGTCCCTGAATATGACTTAGCATGTTACACAGTTCATATAAGGAGAAACTAAGCATCTGACTTGAATTAACAAAAATGCCCGCTGAACTAAAGCTCACAGCTGCAAAACTGCTGTAGACCACGTATTTAAGTTTGTGCACAGCATTTTGAAAACAGACAGAGATGAAGTAGTGGGAACTAGCTCCACATTTCATGAGACAATACTTAAAAGACCAGCCCATTTCTTTTTAACGGCTTATTGTTGATCTGCTTAAGTCAGAAAGGAGAAGGGAGTAAAGAAGAATATTATTACTCAATGCACAAAGGGGTGGATCTGAATATGACGCGAGTCCAAAACAAATCTGTTGTTTTCTGGACATGAGTTCTGGCAGCCCTGCAGAGCACAGAGGTTGTCTAAGGTCAGTTCTGTTTTGGGTACAGGCATCTCGCTCGTCCACTTTTAATACTGTGCTTTGTTTTCTTCTAACATCCAGTGGGAAAGAATACTGCCCAGGAAAAAGCTGCTCCAATTGGCTCATGTCCAATTACACTAATAGACTTAAGCAGGGTGGCCTTCATTTCTCAAATTCCACCGCTTTTCATGTGTAAATTAACAACTGGTGACAGGCACTTGGCGTCCTCTATGATTTATTGACCCTTAATAACAACATCCGAGACATAAAGTGAGCGAGTGTTGTTCCAGCTTCATAAGTGGCAGCGTATTTAAGCGCAAGGCAGTTCTGTGAAGGGGGCGGGCAAGTCCGCAAATCATAGAGTTTGTCCATCGTGTTTACCGAGAGACTTGTCAACACTTTACGAAACACTGCGAGTGATATTAACAGTAAAGTGAATGAAACGCTGACACTCTAAAAGGTGTAAATGCAATGTGGGGTGCTTCTGTTTATATGGCGTTACTTATCTATAGCGGTCACAAAAAGTCTGAATATTTTTCTAATACCAGTTAGAAAAAGCATACCAGTTAAGATTCCTTCAGCTAAACAAATGAATAATGGGATATTGATATCCATCAACAGTCCAGTACTCTGGATCTACACGCGTCGTATCCTTCTTCCACCCGGCTGCGTTACTACAGAACTACCAGTTCTCAACACAAAACAATCAAGCTAACACAGCTAGCTTCACAGCCGGCCACAGAAAGCGTTCAATGGTAGACAGTGTGCTTTAAGAAACATCCTATACAGTGTAATAAATGCCCATTCGACATATAACTAAACGTGTCAGGTCAAATTTAATGACCTTCCGTTTAATGTTGTCCCAGAAGCGCTGCTAGCCATGCTAACTAGCCGGTGAGTGTTCACGGAGGGATTGATTTCCGCCTCATTCAATCTCGGGGTCGGGGTGGCAGGGGAGTAGATGAGGCGAAGTGAACGGGGGCATAACGGTCATTCCCAATCTACAGACCCCGTTACCCCGACAACCGCGCGGAGAGCCCCTCGCACCCTTAATAAGCTAAACGTCTCGGGAATTAATGTAATAACTCACCTCTCCGCGAAAGGTAATAATCTGTCGCTACCGGACGGCTTCAGTTTCCCAAGAAAGCGAGATAAAAAGCGTCCACGGTTAATCCACACGAACGGTTAAAACCAGCGGCGGTTTCCTTCTCGTCCTTTTCCACTAGAGCGCCGCGCGCCCGTCGCGGGAGTAACTGAAACGCTCTCGCGCTGTCTCGATGGGTTCGGCCTTCTCTCGCTCCCGGTCTATTTTTCTTTCTTTGTTTCTTTTCTCTGTGTCTTTTATTCGTGCTTCCGCCCTCTTATCTCCACCCGGCTATGATCAAAGACGAGTTATTCGTACCCATTGTGTACAGCCGTTTCGGTGTGTGTATAAATACGCGAAGCGACAGAGAAGATATCTGCTCCGTGTGTGTAACTGACTGCTTCTGCTGGCAAAGCGCACAGCGAGCTGGACGTCAAGTGCAGCGTCTCAGCTCTTAAAGGGCCAGTGTGCTTCTTTTTAAAATAGCACGCTGCTATGTAAATCACTACAAATCACACCACTGCGTGAAGGATATGTATATGTTATGATATACTACATCTTCTAATGACACCTCTGATCGATGGATACGAATAATAATATTTTGATAAATGATATGAGTAATAAAGTGATCAGTAATTAGGAAAGTCAAGCAGACATAAATATAGGGCACCAATAACAGTGAACATTTTACAATGTTATATATAGAGCAAAATGTGTGGGTGGGGCATGTTACAAGTAGCAAGTGGCAAACAAACTTAGTTATTTGTATCTAGTTGATAGATTGGTCAATCTGAAGACATTTGCTTTTTTGACAGGCATTATATTGTATATGATTTACTAAAGCAATAAGTCCCAAGAAGCCCTGGCTTACAGTGAACAGCTATGGTGTGAATTGGAGCAATGAAACTCACAACCACAGTGTTGCTACTCAGAGGAAAGTTTTATTTCTTAGAGACTGCTCTTTCAAGGAAAAAGAATAGAGATCTCAGCTGTGTTTTATTTAGGTATCAACTTTGTATTAGATGTTTCTCTAATACAAATAGAAAACGAATGAGGCAATTGTTAAAGCACATTAAAGATTATGAAGCTGTAAAATTAATGTAGAGTGTAACTAAAATAATCAGTATTTTTGGTCAATTTGAGAAACTGTGGTTTTAAACAGAGCTCTATTTTGTGAAAAATCTATAATAGCATATAACAGTTTAACATGGTCTAACAGAATATCACAGGTTCTCTTATTCAACCGAAACCTCATTACAGTAATATTACAGATGACACACAAAAGCACATTTATTTCACCAACAGCTCTTCCAGACACTAATGTGTTGTGCCCCCTGTGCCGTGGCTCTCCAAGACCTCCACATATGGGCTATTTGAAGCCTGTGGAGCAACAAGCTGTAGATACAGTGTTTTAACATTGAAGAATAGCGTCTGAGAGATCACACTGTGGGCTCAGTAAATGACCTGTGGTTTCTCTAATGATCTGAAACCTTTGCACTGTCACCCAGCCACCCACACACATGCATAGACAGCCATGCAGCCGTGAAGTTCCATAATGAATCAACCTTTCACACGCAGAGAAGCCTTATGTATCAACAAAGTATCATTTCCATCTGTAAATGATGCTGACCTGCCAGAGGCATATTGTTAGTGTGGGCAGCTCTTTTATTCATGCTGACATAATTCAATACACTGTGTATTTGGTATTTTTTATTGTAAGCACATATAGCTCTGACTGCATATAGCTTTGACTGACATAAAATATATATGTATATATGCGTGTGTGTGTATACATATATATAAATATAGTCATATATTGCTTTACACATGTTCCTGCTTTTCAAAAGTAAAACAACATCTTCATCCTCAAAATTAATCTCACAGAATGATTGTCTGACACCGAGCGATATCATATCTCTGCCCTTTGCTGATAATCTTTGTGTGCATATGGGCAAGTCTACAGATTTTCATGTTGACATTTACAATTTGTGTGTGCCTGTGTAACCTTCAGAGAGCCGGCAAAAAAATCCCCAACATTCATAAGCATGAGTCGGTTGTTTTTCACACCACCTCAAAGATTTGATGTCCCTGGGCTACTTGCATTGACAGAAAGGGCACAGGAGAGTATAAATTGAAATATTGGTGGTGGTTAACTAAAAATGTTGATGTCATCTGTTTGATTATACTGGAGATAATTTCAATAAAACTTATATTCATATCTTGGCGACCCTTGAGCATTCAATTATCTGACGGGAAAAGTGTCCTGTGTGTAATACAGTAACAATAAGATGAGGTTAGGTTTGACCCACATTCTGTTTTTCGAATTACGCCATGATGTCATAAGGGTTTGTTTTTCTTTTGCTCTGTTTTTCTTTCTGCTCTGCAATCTTTTCATTCTCTCCATCATTCCAGTATTTCACCCTGTACCTCCCTCCCTTCCTTCTCTCTCTCTCTCTCTCCTTCTCTCTCTCTCTCTCTCGGGTCACCCACCACTGAAAAGAGATTGGGTTGTTTATTTTATCAAAGTTCCCCAGAGCCTGAAGTGTCACACTATTATCTCCCCCTCTATCTCTGCAATGGCCAATTACTCAAGCACTGCGATAAAGGTAAAGCAGTTACAGCTGCCCAACTTGCCCATGTGTTACACAACAGTTGAGTGTTTTTGGCCTTCTACATTATATATATTCTACAAATATATATATTCTGTGTCTACTATACTATACAATACTAAACTACACTACACTACACTACACTA
>JBAJNP010008685.1:0-19728 GCA_036877545.1 Yasuhikotakia modesta
GCTATTAATATTTCGTCTGAAACTGATTTTTTGTAGAAACATTTGTGACAATGTTGGGAAAACATTAAAAATAGGTTTATAAACAACTTTCATAACATGGGCTGTGAAAATTACACTTCACTTTAACACTCAATTTTTTGTGTTAAAAAATTTTCATTGGAACAAAACATTGTAATTTGTTTGGTTGTTTTGAGGAGAAAAAGAACTGGAGAAACTGGCTGTAAAGGGGATGTTGGTCTGTCTTGGGTGGACCGAGACAAATGACCCGTTAAGCCAGTATATGCCAGTTTCCACTGTGTCCAACCGTTAGCATATCACTCCACTCACTCATACACAGATCAGAGCCAAGACTGGGCCTCCAGATTATGGCCAACCCACTACAGACCAGAAAGCCAAATTTACACTCAGACCATATTCATTCACCAAAGTCATATTTGCAATCAATTTTCCAATTACTTTGGGTGAAATTTAACCTTTTAAACCTCATCTATAAAAGTTCATACATATAAATATTTACATTTTTTCATGCTTAAATATAAAAATATTAAAATAATCACCGGACTGCAAGATTCAGACATTTTAATTTGGATGTAAGAAATATTAAACTAATTACCTAAATAGTAATGGGGATAACATGTATTACCATCACAGACCATTTCTTTAAGACCCTTGCAGTAAAAGGTCAGGACTACTAAACAAACTGGTAGGAACATCTAAACAAACTGGTAGTTAAACTTAAAACAGTTACCTTGAAAAAGAGACCAAATTTTGGTTGTGGTAATTCCTCCATAACTCTTGTGCTCTGCATCGGTGCATTGTGGGTAAATACATTTAAGCTAGCGAGACTGGGATAGCAGAGGTCTTATTAAGACAGTTAACGGGAGCTGGATAATTAGACAGTTCAAAGGCACCTGCTTGCTGTCCCACAGGGGCTGGAATTCTCTGGCCTCTTCCCCTCCCCTCGCATTTAAAAGCATGTTAACTCCTATCAGAGGCTAGCAGGCTAATTTAACTTCTGACATTTGATATCTGAGGAATGAGAAGGATCAGCCGTTTAGCCGGAACGGGATTACCCCTCCATCCACCCCCGCTCCTCGCTCATTCCGTCCCCCACCCCGACAAGAAAGCTGCTCTCAGTAAGGCCAAATTCATTAATTTGTTCGCCGCTAAGCACTTTATCAATGACGGCGAAATGCTACACAAAGTGGAGCAGCGTCCCCTATGCTAGTTACTGAGGACCCGAGATTTCAGACCTAACAAGCCAACTGGTGAACGACAGCATGAGTTACTAGCTCAGTTTTTCCATAAGAAAATGGTTAAACAAAGTCTTGTTTTGAAGTAAAAATTCTTGTTGTCCGTTTTATAATGACTTCACAATTTTATATATAATCATAATTTAACAATCCTAATCATAATTAACTCTTGAACATTAGCTGTAGTCGTTTGGTAGGAATAACAGAGAAGCAAAGCATAACAAAATGTCACATTAACTAAAATATTAAATAAATGGACATGAATAACAGGTGTTCCGGTTTTGCAGAACTCACTGGAGCGCAGTATCTGTGTGGGCCTGGTTACTTGATATGCAATGAAAAAGCAAAACGTAACAGTGAATTCTGAATCTGGCTAACTTAAAAAAAAATCTTGGTAGAAATATCAACATTTAGACACACTAACCACTTAAAAACTAACCAGTTAAAAACTAATTCCTTGTGTAGGTTTTAAAAATAACAAAAAGACTCATATAATATAAGACTGAAAACAGGGTGTTGTGTGTTGTTCTGAGGAACGTCTGAGCTTTGCTGTGAAAGCAGACGGCTTTACGTGAAAGTGTGTAACACACTGCAGCTCTTTGATGGTGCAGCTGTTGACGCTTACGGTTCTCAGCTGCCCCGTTCAGACATAAGGCCTCTTTCTCAAGCCACCGTGACAATCAGAATTCCAACCTACAAGCCAAACCTCGTAAAAATAACATGACAATCAGGATTCCAAACCATTAGAAAAACATGACAAACTCTCAAAAAGCCATGTGACACCAAAATCAATGTTAATTTCTTCAACCAGCTCCATATGTCACTAATAAAGTCATTCTGCACATGTGAAATGACATCGTTCTTTGTGAACGGGCGAAGGGAAGGTGTTTTTTAACGCATAATCTTGGTATTTTTAATTTTGTAAATAAACTCCAGATGATAGCACCTGCTTAAGATTATCCTGACATATTAGTCACTGTTAAACTTTTTAACTGGTGTTTTCATGCATGTCATAATCCTGTAGAAATGTGCTATAAGCCCTTACTTGAGACTTAAACGTGATGTCTGAGAAGATAAAAACCATTAATTTGGTCCAGCTGTCTGAACAGACTAATTAGTTCTTTAACTAAATTAGAAGACAATAGGAAAATGTGAATAGTAGTTACTAAGTTAGTTAAAGGTTGTATTTTTGAGATAAACCATGTTTACCTCAGGAATACACAAAAGTGTGAGACACACATGAAGTTATGTTACATCTCTTCTTATCCTCTTTAAGTGTTAATTAAAGGTTTTGTATTAACCTATTTACATTCCCTACACACAAAACTTAAACACACACACACCTTACTCACAAAGCTGATCAAGCTTCAGGCCAGTGAAGCAGTCAAGACTCTCAACAGTAAAGATATAAAAGGAACATCAGTGTGGAAGAAATGTATTTCTCCCCATGTGTCCCCTAACCAGTGACACTGTCACATCTCTCCTGTCTGTCTGACTAACCAGCCTTCTAACAACTCTTAGAAGGCACTGCGGCACATTGAAAAAATTGAGTTTATTCCWRGTACACTAATCAAAAGCTCCTGCAACTAAATAAACCAGTACTAATCTGGCTTTGTGTCACACATTTTCACCAACGAAAATGTAATTTTGGTTTATGTACCAACCCCAAGATACAGTGTTTTAACTTCAGAAACAGAAAGGTGGGATTATGTTCTCACCATTTCAACAAATGACAATTCATTATGGTGAACCCTACAAAACTGGTTTCTTTACAATCAGTCTAGCATGCTAGCATCTAGCAATCAATCTCTTCTTTATAATAGCAATATAGCATTGAGCTGAGGCCCACTCCAATATCATTCACGTCACACTGTATGCAAAGCTATTTAAGCTACTTTATTTTTCTAGTATTTCATTCACAAACATCACACATGTAGACTTGTCTATTATTTACTACTTCTAAATGAAATTCGAACTAACACCTTTTAACAGAAATGGTAAATATAAGTTTACTACTAAAACAAGCCCATCACGCTCAGGTATTCAATCTAAACCCAGATCATTAGCTCAAGTCTCACTCCATCCACCCACACATACGACCCAAGAGCCTGTTAATGTAATGATACACCCATCAGTCATCAATCCCACAATCACTCCTTATATCTCCTCAGACGTTGCATTGAATTCTCCTAAACCTGTTTCCTATGAGGACCTCTGTCTGTGCTTTTATCTTTAACTCTTGCTTTCTAGTTGTTTTCTCCTTTGCTACATTGAACACAAAATGTGCTTCTTGTCATAACTGTTGACACAAACTGATCTACTCTGAGTTTACGTAGTCTTCTGTGTCTCATTCCAGTTTCTTACTGAGTTAACCAATGATGCTGCAATATTTCTTACCAGCAAGAAAAATCAAACAGGAAATGATGTCGCTGTTGTCACATCAAAATCACAGTGGTGAGAGATGTGTCTTAAAGCAATTTTTTATAGGACTCTCCCTCCCTCTCTTTCTCTCTCTGGACGCACGCTGAGCAGAAACAGAGCCAGAATTATACAAAGGTACCATTGATGAAGAGACGGGTGTAAAACAGGCCTCTCTGAAAAGTACTGAAATGAAGTCATATGGTTGCCAAATTATTCAAGGGAAAGACACACTGTGTGTTTTGAAACACTGTAATTTGGAAACCTGTCACATTAAATCATCATCACTTTTTTTTCTAAAGGATCACAAATTTCTAATTCATAAACGTTTATGTAAGTCTCATTTAGTCCAAAATATTACAATATCATTAAATCAATTCAAACAACAACAATGAAACTAAATCAAGCAAGTATTATAGTTATGTTTGTATGATAAAACATTATGATGAAACTGAAGAGTTTAAATCATTTAGCCAGATTTTAGTGAAATCAAGTGAATTTTACATTCATTACAAAGCACTACAAACTGACAACAGGAACTTTACAAACAAACAATTTACACCAAATAAATAAATCTATCATGCTGTCGAATCTGTGATTCTGATTGGTTGACAGCATAGCAATGGGTTTGATTAGTACAGCTACAAAGTACTTTCAGATTGGTTGACTGCATTACTAGTGACTTCATCAATTATTCCTCAAACACTGGAAAATCCATGTTGTCCCCCAAAGCGCAGTCCCAACGCAAGTACAGTTGAGTTTGTGCTCTAAAAGACAATAAACAATTTATACAAGTAATTCTATGACCTTTGGGGCCTCTACAGAATTGCCTTATAGGAGCTGGCAGCTGTAGCATTGATTGGTTACACAAGTGGGGCTTGCCCTGGTTCAAACTGTACGTCCTTACAGCGTAATCACAGATACTCTGACTGGCTGGTATAAGGATGTTTCTTTCAAACGTCTGCTCCCTCTACACAGCACAGTTCAGCAGGCCGTGTGCTCCATTCTTTGCCAAATCGATCTCTTTTCAGATGCTCGGTTAGCTAACCAAGTGTCGGGCCATACAATTATGCAGGCCGAGCTCTTATCCCGATAAAGACAACAAATGGATGGTTTGACACTCCCTCCCTCAGCTGGATGAGAGAGAGATGCTCTGACTGACAAGAATACTGCTCTGCCTATCAACTCGCTTCTCTGACTGTCAATAATGACCACATTGGCACACACACATTATCTGAGCTATTTACTGAAAAGATGAAATGGGGAGGAAGGACGGGGGGTGGGAATCGAAGGTCTGTTTCTAATCAATCATGGAAAAATCACTGTCACGCTTTACGGTTCTTTGATCTGGCCTCGCAGCAAGAGGCGCTACAGCTAGCTGAGAATGATGGACGGAAGGGCAAAAACAGTGAGTTAGCGTGTACGTTACAGCATGACTGACATAGAAAAAATGAGAACTTATAGACTAGTGAATAAGAAAATAGCACAGCAACTGACAAAAAAGGCAAAGACTGATGAAAATAAGAAATAACAATTAATAATACTAATAATTATTATAAATATTGTGAATAAAAAAAATATATATAACAAATTATTTTACACTTTACACTTTAATTTTGTTGTGGGACAACACAACTGATGTTCCCTAACCAATAATATTTTCACCAGTCATATACCACCACTTTTCCTCTTCTAAGTATCTTAAGAAACTACATCTGACAGGAGATTGGCCAGCACATGTAGACATGCCTCTGAAGGGCAGGGTTTTGGAAAGACAGCATGTCACTAAAATTACTAAAAAGTTGCATAATTTTCTTTCCAGTTTTCTTGTCTTGGCTCATTGATGTCTATGAGAAAATTGAGATTTCTCCTTAAGACCTCTTCTGTCTGGCTCAATCTGCTCACTCTAGAGAGACTAAACAGAAACATTGTTGCATGCGGTTGATAGAGGTTTGATCCTGGGGAGGGTCCTTAAACAATACCAATGCATTTAAGTAACTTATTCCCAGAGTCTCTCTATTACTCTCTATTCCAGACACAAACCTCAGACCCCTGCAGCTCATCATTGGGTTTATGAAAAACATCTGACCGTGAGTCTTCTCCTAAGCGCTGCTCTCTGACAGCAACCAGAAGCTCTGAGGGCCAAGTCTAGAGCTACCGAGGCCTTACCAAATCCTGATTATTTGAACTGTGTGTGTGTGTCTGTTTGCGTGTACAGGGCAGGGGTCGCTGAGGGCCCCTCCACCTCTGTACCAGCAGGGCCTGAGATAATCCCTGTCCTGAGGCCCCAGAAAGACGTCACCCTCTGCCAGCCGCCTGGCCGTCGCCCTGCTGCTTCAGGAAATGAGGTGCAGAGAAGCAGCCAGGAGGATGCTGCCAGACGCGAGGCCAGAGGCGAGAGGCTCTGTCTGGGCTGCAGGGACACAGTTGTCTTGCCTCTTTCACATCCCCACTGGAACTATGGAACCATGACCCCAACAATGCTAAAAAATTTGTGCCACATTCTGTATGACCCAGAGCAGAATACCAAAGGAGAAATGGATGAGAGGGGTAATAAAAGTGTGTGTGTGTGTGTGTAAGAAGTAAGCAGAATACAATGGTAAATACATAATGGTGGTCAACAAACATATTAATTATACTAAAGTTAATTATACTTTAGACAAAAACAAAACTCTTAATCTTAAGAATTTAACATGTGTGATAGTCACATCAAAATCAAATCCTTAAAAAAACTTTAAAAACTAAAGTAAATAAAAGGTAAATCATTATGACTGGAATATTCTGAAAAGGCTTTTGCATGTCACTGGCTCTGTATGCTCGCTTCAAAACTCTAAAGACACATTTGCACTGATGTTTATTTGTTTCAGTGAGAGAGGAGAGAGAGACAGAGAAAGGAGAGAGAGAGAATGATGGGAGCATAAGGGAGGTGCAGAACAGCAGGACAGAGTGTCGAAACAGTTGATTATGAGTCCCATCAAGTGATCAATGATTTCATTAATAAGACGGATCATACAGGCTGACAAAGCCGTGAGAAATGATCCCGCAGCACATTTACCAAAGTCCCCCTCCTGGGAATACCAGAATTATCCCCCCCTACACACACACATTCAATAATTCCCGTTAGTGCAACAGCCCTACACAGAACGAGGGTGGGGTGCGGTTTAGGTCGGATGGGACGAGAAATGAAAGGCTCGTCAGGATGAACAGTTCTGAGGAGGAGAGAGACAGAAAGAGGAAAAGAGAAAATCCATTTTGAGGCCCGTTTTCAATTAGGCTCCACAAGCTGTTATCACAGGTGTCGCAGAATAGGGCGAGCGAGAGTGGCTGCTATCCGCCTGCCGAAATGAACCCTTATCTGTGTGCCACAAAGATGGACCCGGACAGACTATCTGTAAATTACTTTCTGCCCGCGCTGCGAACAGGAACTTTATTTCTGTCAGATGACATTTGCCTCTATTTGCTGTTGATCATTTAAATGGCTGCCTAAAAAGAGCCATGATGCCTTTGACTCTCTCTCTTTTTCTGTTTGTTTGTCTCCTCGTTTTATCCCTTTCATAAGCTTGTCTTTTACCTTATATTACTGCTTTTAGACTATCTATATTGCTGGCTAGAAAGGTTATATTGGTACACTATGACAGCAAAAACAACAAAAAAAAAACAACAACAACTCTAAACTCTTTTCTTTTTCTCCTTCGCTACTGACAGGAAACAGATGCTATTGTGTTTAAAAAAATTTAAATAAGTTGTGAAAATTATCTCCAAGGTGACATGAAATCAGGACCCACTTACACCACAATGTTCACACTAAATAAAGTTTTTAGCATATAGCACAAATGTGGCTATATGCACACAGTGAACAGATACTGTAACTCTATCTGACTCCACCCACTTGAAATGTCAATTTAATTGCATTAAAACACTAAATCAAATTACTTTAGATGTTAAAATGTTCTCAAAACTGGGGGGACGTATACACAAAGACCATGATGTGGCACATTTTATCTAAATGCAGGTTATGCAGTGACAAAGTCAGTTACATCATCTTTCAGCTCAAAATAGTTATTTGTGAAAGACTTTTCCTGACAAAACTTTAAACTGCTTTCCCTCCTTTTCTGTCTCTCTTCCTCCCTCCCTCTCTGTTCCTCAAGCTTTCTTCACTCCAGTTCATTTCATCACTCTGGCATCCATAACAAATACAAACCAACATCCCAGAACCTTTTTCTTCTGTCAGTATCTCTCCCTCTATCTCTCTTTCTAAATGACAGGTGCCTTTTTGCCCCTTCCTCCTTTTTAATTAACAAATTATCCCATGACGACCGGGTTTATTCAGCCTAAGTGCACGAACATCTCTCTCTCTCTTTCTCTCTCTCTCTCTCCCTCTCACGGTCCAGGCAGCAACAATAGAATCAGAGGACTTTGTGGTCCACCTGCCTAGCAAATGATGCAAGTTGAGGAGAAGGGACGCCCCCCTCCTTTTACCCCTTCCAAAGAGGACCAATCAGGCCATTGTGGTGGCACAGTCGGTTCCTTTGAGCTGTCAGGCCGGGGGAGCGGTTCCACAAATGAATGGTGCGCGGGCCTGCGCCAGTCTTTAGCTAACCATGTGGGAATGCTCCATACCAAGCCTGTACAATTACACAGCTGAACTTTTTCATAAACTTTTATGCTGTATGAACAAGAAACACTGAAGAAAAGTAGTAAAAGAGGCACAGGAGAAGGGTTTAGCCAGAATTACTTGATTTTACTTTCATTTGTTTAAAATACTACAATAATCTTTTTTTCTAAATGACATCTTGACTGTTTTAACTCTCCTACAAGCTACTCTCTCAAATCATTCATTTTAGCATTCATTTTAGTTTATTTTTACTTTTTTTTCCCAAAACTTCCACTTTCCCAAAACTTCCAACTTCCATCCTCACTGTATTTTTCCTCTTATGCACATTGTAGATATGTGGCTAGCCTGATCTGGGATCAGTTTCTGTCTTTATCTCGAAGTTAAAAGCTAAAAATCACCACAACTGGCTGCTCCAGGGTCTGTCAAAGAGGTGGGACAATCGGCCAATGCCACTGCTGGGCTCTTCACAATTGCCTTTTGTTAGTGTTGAGGGGGCGGCCGGGTGACATGGGTTAAAGTTGACTGGGGTTTAGGTTACATCAGATAAGAGGTTATGAGTATTGGGAGACCAAGAGAATGCAGGGTAATTATAACCACCCCAGGAATGTGTAAGCTATCTTATGGCTGTGGTAAGGCCCTTTAGGGAGCAGGTTTAGGGCCTGTTGTGATGGATATCTCATTAAAGTTCTGTTGAGGGCTTGCGGTCTGGGCAGCCTACTGGAACCAGAGGTTATGAAAACGATGAAAAACAACAGTATGTCTACATAGTGAATTTTTACACTCTCCATTACAGACAACTTTTACAAACGGTTTGATCACTCAAAAAAGCCAAACACCGGAAAGAGTAATCACAAATGACATTGCCAAGATATCAATTGGTTCTTTTAGTCAGCAATGACACTGAGCAAATGGAGACAGTCCTGCTTGTCTGATTTCACTTTAAAGAAGCCTAAGAGTGTCTCAAACTCAATGTTCAGATTGGCTCAGAAGTCTGCAAGTCAAAAACTCAAATTTGTCAGCTATGCTCCCCACATGCTGTTATCTTCTCCATGTTTGTCAGTTTTTACTTGTAACAAATTTTAGGAGACAGTTGAAGAAACATAACTAAAAACTTTTGTGTGTTTTATCCAATGCAATATTCATTCCAGTTCATTCAGTTCTCTTGAGTTGAACCCATGACCTTGGCATTTTAACACCACGTTCTACCTTCTGAGTTACAGAAACACTAGAACAGTCTCTTGGGCTATAAAAAAAAATTCAATGAGCACTACAAACTTTCCTTTGGGCTTCCATCACACTCTGTCTTGAAAACAACTTCTGCTAACAGTCTCTAATCTTACAATTATCATAAAGTGTTATGTTGCCAAACCTGTTGCTGTGAAGACCTGGAAGATTATTACGTGACCACTAAATGCTTATGTTATCCATCATAACTAATTTATCTGCATATTAGAAACATGTTACAAGACACTGTGGGTGAAAGATGTCATGCCCTTGCGATTTCATAAACTGTTCGTGTGGAATACTAAACAAGAGTCCCGTGGTGTGTTGAGGGCAATGGTATTCATTTAAAAATGAACCCCTGGGTCTCTCCCCCGAGTGTAGGACTGAACCACGGCCAGATGATCACTGCAGCAAACTTTCCAGTTCTACAAGACAAACCTTATGTTGTTCGGTGGAGTAATTACATCGCATTACAGAGAAAAATCCACAATCAGAAAGCCAAATTACATCCATGCTTTTTCCACAACAGTAATGCTCTATCCCCATTTCTGCAACCCACCCCCCCAACCCTTGCCCCCCTTCTAATTAATGAAAGAGAGCTGGCCATCTGGGAATGAATAGCAGTGAGAGAAAAAGAAAGAGAATAAGAGGGAGAGAGAGAGCTCATAAGAGCAATTAACAATGCCCTCCTCTACAAAAAAAGGAAATTCTTTTTCTGACTTCCTGCCATATAACCAGAGGCTCTCATAAGGAGTGGTACGAAAACAACCAATCACCAGCTAAGACACACACACACTAACACACGTGTGATGTTTTCATTACTTAAAATAAAAATTTACAGTAAAACATTTACAGTATATAACAGTATATAAAACAACAATGCTAAAAATTTAAGATAGGAAAAAGGTGTTTAAACTAGTTTTAAATGGTTTCTAGTTTGTCCAAACAGTTACAGAGCCTAGCTGACCATCTGGCTCAAGCTGGTTAGAGTTAAAACTAGTTGAAGACCACCTTTGACCATCTAAAAAGGGGTTACCATGTCCCCAAGGAGTTACCAGTCTGATAAACCAATCAAACAAAACTATGTACATTGCAAATAAATAAAGTTTTCATGCTCCCTTATCTACCATTGGCTGGGCAAACAGACTCGCCCCAAACTCGCACCATCATTGTGCTAACATGGGCTAGTCTCTGTTTTGGTATAAGAATGTTTTGTCAGAGCCACAGTGTTATATCAAACAACAATCTCTGGTGAAAAGTCACCAGAGCGAGAGAGCGAGAGAGAGAGAGAGGTACCATTTGAGGTAGTGCTGGAGGCCACAGCCTTCTCACTGATGTCTGTACGGGTGGACGCGCTCTTGGTGGCTACGATGGTCTCCACCCTCTTCTTCTTCTCGGCTGCAGAACTGGTCTGGGACTGGGTTTCCATGACGACTGTGCATTCCTCAGTACCTCATCAAGACAGGATGCCTGCAGGACCATGTAAGAAAGGGGTCAGAGGTTAGTGGTGGGAGAGACAAGTAACTTTACTGTGTGCCACTGATGTTAAATCTATAAAAAGAGCTTTAACTAATTAACAAGTAATTACTCAATGATCAGTTATTAGTCTATAAATAACAGGCAGCCATAATTTTATAGCTAATTATTAAATTAACTAATTGTTAACAAACTTTGTTATATAAATATGAGATGACCATATCCAAAAGTTTAAAAAGTTTCTCACAGATGCATACGTTACAACTTTTATTTTTTTTAAAGAAAAACATTAATTGCATATTTCTAAATTAAGCAATTTCAATAAAATTATATCACAAACTAACAAATATCTTTTGAGAGTGTATGATTCAGTCATAATTAATGGAAATGTAGTCTCTCTTAATGTCACAATGAAAGCATTACCTAATTAACTAACAACATATTTCTTACTGTTTTCTAAGTCTTTGACAGGAGCAGATTACAAGAGTAATATGGAGGTAGCTGTCTGAGGTCTGCAACACAGCTATTCAACTTTGGAGTGCATGAATCTCCAGAGAAGTGGTGTAACCATGCTGAATGAGAGAAGAGGGGGTGCAGACAAACACAGTTAGCTTTGTTTGTTTAGGGCTTTATTCCCTCAACCACTTGAGTGAGAGAGTGTGTGTGTGTGTGTGTGTGTACATTCACTTTCAGCTCAACACAACATCTGTTACCAATTCTGGTTTACCAAAAAGAACCATGCAATTATCAAGAGTTCAAATTTCACTCCGGTTGTTTGTTTATTCTTGCAAAGAAATGTTTGCTTTTGATTTATTAATTGAGATAAATAAAGGCTGACAGAAATGTGTGTCTGGTCAGGCAGTTCTTTCAGGTTCGAAGCTACGCTGGAACTTTGGAAATCTGTGTCACAAGGGGGAAGAAAAAAAAAATCTCCCAAAAGCCAGTCTGCTCTGACTCGCATTACAATACAACACATCCAACGGCAGAGCAAAGGTAAAGGCAACTATAAAGATACACACAGACTCTCTCACCACTTTTATCAAATTGCTTTCGACCTGTAGTTGGTTTGTGAGTCTGTGCAAGTCTCTGTTTATCATCACACTTTAAAAAAGGGGCAAAAAGATGAGTCATAAAATGATGTAAACTGAAGTATGGAGTAAATAAGTAAAAAATTGCAAGTGAAGAGAGAACAGGGACATGCACATTCCTACAGACGAGCAAATACAGCTTGTGTCTGCTCAACCGTGGCTGACGGTTCTTTTGTGCACTCTATATGGGCGGCTGCCCATTCAGCTGCACCAATTAAAACTGGGACCTTTTCACCCATAATCCCATTGACCTGGTCTGTGCCACCTAATCCCACAGGTGTTGAGAAAGCCCTTGTCTCCACCCAACTCCACCCTTTCCCAACTTCACTGCTTTTCTCCATCTATACTTTCATCCGGTTAATTAATTCCTTCACAAATTCAAAATCATTTGAGCTCTTTTTATGCCCAATGTAAAATTATCCCATAACAATAAGATGTTGCTCAGAGGTTTCTCTTTAAAAGCTCAAGGGATATAAGTCATTTTATATATAGATATAAGTCATCTATATATATTGAATCATCTTAAGTAACAAACAAACTAGACCATTTTTGAAGAATGTAAAACTGTAATAAATTCACAGCTATAAGGATATATTCTATTGTATCTGAAAGAATTTGGAAAGATTTCATGGGAAGCAGTTGATATCACTCACTTGTCATTGTAGACGTTGGTATTTTGGCCAATCTCAGCTATGTTTGTGCAACGTTGAGATCTTTTCTGAAACTCTAGAGAGGTAAAAGATTTGAGCCAAAGCCTCTTTTCATTTTCAATTTAATCTGATGGTTGTCCAGAAATAACAAGTGAGATATGAAGCAGATCGTATGTGATTTTTCCGTTACTACAGGAACATGAACATTGTTCATTGTTTCCCTCATGTACATTTGCACTGTATGTGTGTTAGTGAAAAACTCACAGAGGTGTATTGTACAATGCATAGGTCAAAAACACAATGTTAATTATATTATATACTTATGTGTCTAATGTGACTGTAAAACCTGGATGAAGAACCAAATAAATCCTAAAATAAATGTCAACCGTTATATTAATGCTTATTGCTTATTGAGTCCCATACCCAATTAGCTGTGGGAGAGAGAGTGTTTCTGTGCGTTGGGTTATAATCCTTTCTCACAAAAAGAGAAGCGATTAACCAGGTTTAAAATACCACAATTCAGCCTTCTCCAAAGAAAAAAAACTTATTTTAAGCACATTAAGCAAATCAATTTAACATAAATTATACGCTCCTGTGACAAAAGCAGGGAGTTGAAAGTCAGATGTAAATGTACATCAAAGTCACGCAACAAACATGCAGTGATCAAACTTTACTTCAGGTGATTTTTTAACATGATTTCCCTTGAAAAGGTTTTGCATGCATCTCACGCCTACATTTATAAACCCCAGTTAGTTTCTATGGGGGGTCTATGGGGAGTTTCTAGGTCGCTGGTGTGCAGGTGAGAGGTTAAATTCAATGGTGAAACCGCAGATTTTGGTGAAGGGATTATGAGAGCCTGGGTTTAAAACAAGTATTTTAAGAGTAATAATTAAGAGTTAATTAAATTTTAAGTTATGTACATTTTTAATATAAAATACTATATTGGGGACAAATCTGAGCTGAATAATTCCTTTGAGGATGAGAATGTAATCTTGCCCCATAGCCTTCTTCTGTAAGAATATAACAGCAAGTATTAGAGATGAATGATGGTGATGATCAGTGACGGGATCATCTCATTTACTTTTTTTGTAACTATTGACAGGTTACAAAGTGTGCTTAAATAAGACTTTAAAAAAAAAACACTTTGCAATCTGCCATTCTTGTAACCCACTGCCCTACAACCATCTAGCTGGACTTTCCTATTGTTGAAAAATATGTATAGATATTGAGGCAGAAAAGTAGAAAGGTGTGTATAGGGGGGTTTCCAAGGACGAGTCCTTGTCCCAGCAGCACGATCTGTCGGTGAGCATTGAGCACAGTGAGCTAATAAGATTAGCTTTTCTTCTCTCTTTACACGAAGCGTTGTACAACCTTTTCCACTTAAGATGCTTTAGCAGAACCGGAGAGGGACCACAAATGACTTTCACCCTGTCCTGCGTTCCTGAGTAACAAACACGCAACAATGTAATCTTAACGCTTACACCGTCCCTCTTTTGCGCTTGCTGCTCAGCAGATAAGAAAAGTAGAAAGAACATACAACAATACCAAACCTCTAGCGAGCGCCGACTTCTTGGCTTATTAGCTGCCTTGTTTGTTTGTTTGTTCTGCCCCGTATTGGTTTGTAAGCTGAGAGGGAGATGCAAGACACAGGGAACAAGAGACCCAAAAGACGCTGTGAAATGAAGGAGCTCCTTTTTCTTCCTTACTTCCCCCTAGAGAAGAGAAGTTTCTGTTGTGTAGCCTTCTCGCAAACGCTCCTGACAAGACTCATTTATACGCTGGGCCACAGAGCTCACGTCTGATGCTTTGCATGCTTTATTCTCTTGGACAAATGAAAGAAAAAAATGCTAGTTCAGCTGTGCGCTTGAAAGCCACTAAACTCTTAAATTCTCATTCAGGGTCTAGCACACGGACAAACAAACAGAAATGCACCAGCTACAAGCCTGAAGGGTTTGCAAAGAAACCGAAAAGCCTGATAAAGCAACAGCAGGTTTCTTAAACTGTGTAAAGTCTGCAATAGTTAAAAAAATAATAGAACGACTTAAGTATATTTTTACTACATGCGGTACCTCACAGATATGCTGTTGCTGCTATATGTAAAAGTTAGTTCCACCAAACAAGGAACATAGAAGATTATTGATGATGAAGCCACTTAATTATATTATGAAATTAAAGAGTTAAACAGTTGTCAGGTAAATGCCCAAAGCTGGGAATCATGTCAGGTAAATGCACTACCGCTAAACCCCAAATATTCAACACAAAATTTATCTACACATTTTGGTTAAAAAATTTGAAGTGACAGTATCATTTCACACTGTAAAATACTGGAACTACTTTAACGTCTAAATACTCTAGGGAAACATGCCACACGCCACACTTAAAAATGATGTCACACTGAACACTGAAATGTGAGGGAGAAGAGACACTATCTCCATAGTGTTTGTGTGCACATATGTTTGGTGTTGAATCCCTAGCAGGTAAAGTTCAGGTAGTGAAGAACCCAGCAGCCCATCTCACGCTTCTTCTCTCCACCTCATACACACTCTACGCTTGCATTGACTGAGATCAAACACAGCTGTGGTGAGACTGCTAAGGCTTTTAAAGGGGGTCTCGCGCTCATCTCCCCAAGGGCCCTCAGTAGACCTCGGTACCTGTCACATCTCAGTGCCTCACAATCTCACAACAGGTGCCGTTCACCTCAGAACATCACCTCACTTACGGTTATAGAGCGTCACATACGTCTAACTGATCTATTCTGCCTATACGTCCTACACTGAAGAAACTCCACATACATTCTACACAGAAATGTACCACATATATTCTACATAGAATTCTACATATATTCTACATAGAAGTACATGTTCATTGGTTCTTCATTTCTTAATGGAGTCTTCAGTTAGGTATTAACAATAGCTTGGATGAGCTGATTGGTTAAAAATTTGAGATGATTGTTGATACACAATAAGAGTTTAAAACCTTATAAAGTTCTAAATATAGCTTTGAAACCTTGGAAGAATTGGAAAAATGTTTCAAATCATATTAATATCTCCATTTTATCTTATTGCTGTATAGGAAAAAAAGACAATAAAAAGTGATTTGTGATTTTTAATTGTCTCTCTGTTTCAATTACTCATCAAAACTAAGTTTCATAAACGCAGTTCATATGTACAGTATGCACACATTCATTTCATATCCAATGGGATAAATAAGGCTGAAAGCCCTTATTAGCCCCATTGGTGAAGAATCAGGGACAAATTATCCCACAGCTTCATGATTCATCAAGCCCCACAGCCCCCTCCCATTTAAACAGCCCCCCTGGAGAAGTCATAATGTTTACTTAAAGACAGGCTGCTGCCCCCACAGGCATGCTCGATTAGTCCTTATTAATTCCTATACAGACCCTGGCAGCCTCGTCATTTACAGCTTATTACAACCCAGGAATTAGACTAGATGAAGTCATAGCGCAATATACAGCTTCACTGTTGAACGGAGGGGGGGTGTCCATAGAGGGCTGAATACAAGATGAAGAAAATGAAAGTGAGATGGAGAGAGAGAGATGGATGAATGAGAGCAGAGGGGAGAGAGGAAAGGTCAAACGAAGGGAATGCATTAGTTTCAACATACACAAAGATAAAGAGGCGGAGGAAGAGAAACGAAAAACGGTGACCAACCTCTGAAAAGCAGGGCAGATAAAGTTATCTGAAATTCTGAAAGAGGGATGAAGAAGAAAAAGTGTATTATATTAAGTGATAAATGATCTCCGGAATATATAATGTATATTCCACAGGGCCATTTAATAATGCTGTATGTCTTTGATATGAATTTTGCATGGTTTACTTGGCAACAAAAGTGTCTGTTGATTGGCCAACCATGCATGTTAGTATAATAATGGGAAATATAAAAATGTTAACCAATTACACACTTTGTTACTAATAGGGATGTTAAAAGACCAGATCAAATGTTACACATGAAGTTGTATATTTAAAATATTGTAAAAGTTTGTTTCACTTGACGAGTAGTAAACCCCCAGGAACAGCAAATTTGTTTTGTTTAGCAATTCCATCTGCAGGCAGCTAAAATTTAACATAATAAACAGCTATACGAGATTGTGTGTGTGTGCGCATGGTTGAAGTTTATTCACTCTGTGTAAGAAAGGTGGAGAATGTACCTTCACACACTGAATTAAATTGTGTGAGAGTTTATGTATTCCTCAGTAAATCTGAGGCAAATAAAGTCATTGTACGCAACAGAGAGGAAGAGTAAGCTGTAGGACAGACGCACCAGTGAGGCAGGCAGGCACAGAGGGAGTTCTGGAAACTTCTAACAGCTGCCTGTCTCACCACACACGCTCAGAAACATCTTCCATCTGCAGGTACACAAGACGACACAAGCAACAGCGTTGAGAAAGAAGGAAGCCACGTCTGGCTTCATCTGTGTTCTACCACAGCATCTTATCATCATCATCATCATCATCCAAACCAGCACATTCATTCTCACACACATAAACTCCAAAAAACAGAAACACACTGTATTCCAGTCATAATGTACAATGGAAAGAATTGCATCAGTGGGTGTTTTGAAAGTTGGAAGTCATAATGTAAACACTGAAAATCTATTGTTTTCTCAGTTTTTCCACAAGAAATAAAGATCAAGTCTCTGTTATTAAAAATAGTCCCCATTAGAACCAAATGGTTCTACAGCTTGATATCACAAGAGAACTTTATTCTCAAGTTTATAAAGCTATCTACATTCTAGATCTTACATCTGGGATTTTACAGGAAACAGTTTGAAGACATTCATTATCCTTGCAAATCGTTTTAGTGACGCTAATGCCGTAGAAATGACACACTGACATGTTCAAAATCAGCACGCATACGACAAAACAGCAACATAGGGAACACTAAATTACTCTATCGATCACCAACAGGTGTGCAAACATCTGTGCAATGATAGAAAACCATTAACCATGTCTGCTACACATTCATGCAAACCAACTCTACACACACTCTGACACAATCAAATTAGGAAAACACAGACACTCACTCATTAACACATTAACCTAATCTCGCACTGGTAATTCCACCAACGTGTCATGTTTACGTGTGTATGTAAAAAACAGGGACAGGTCTCTGGGAGTTAATGAGTTTACATGGCTTGTTGAGTGCGCGAGAGGCACTTTGCATTGATCTCCTTTCTCCGAGCGAGAAGACAAATCACTCCGGCTCGACTCTCATCTCGACCTCTCACTCTCTAATCACATAAACACACTCCCAATAACTGCGCCATTAACATATGCCACTTCCTGTGATTCCCGCAGTTTAAGGAGTGGGAAATTGATCTTGCGCTCTTCCAGGAAAACACTTAAAATGGGATTAATTACTTGCAAAATATAAAACTGACATACAAATGTCAGAATCTTATTATTTATAAAACTCCTGTGCAAAGGGCTGCGTTGGGTTCCGGGAAGTTAGGCTCCATAAATAACATCCGTCAATGACTAAAAGTATTTTTATCAGACTACCCTTACGACAGAACATCAAATACTGTAGCTATACTTTCAAAACTTTGCGTTTTTGCCTTGCCCCAATGACTAACAATGTAAGTGCATTTACTTTCAATGCATTTTATGTTTGCTTTCACAAACTAAGAGACTTAAAATCATATTCTGTGATAACTGACAGCATGTCAAAGATGCTCTTACAATTCTTAACATCTATTGAACCTGGAACATTCCTTGTGATAGGGTGTAACTTTCAGCACATTAACTGCAGTTATGCAAGACTGATATTTAACAACAGGAATAGTCCATAGCTATTAAAAATGTTGTTTTATAGGGTGTGTGAATTTCTTCTAGTATCAATATGCAATAAAATACGTTAATCCTTTTGTGATTGTTCTGATCTATAAACATTTATGGACCAAACCTCACCTGAGCAACAAAAGCTCCAAACGTGACCCTGCAAGACGTAATATAGTCAGTGAAGTGTCTATCCTCTCGGAGACCCGAGACACCATCTCAGCAGCAGAGAGGGATTTGGTAGGACGAGTTGGAAAGATCTCAGCTGCGTTCAGTAGAGTCATTCAGTCTAATAGGAGGTGACAAGTGCTTAGACTGTAGCACAAAAAGCCAAACAACATAAATAATTCTGAAAGCTAAGGAGGTCCCTTTGTATGTGGAACTACCCCTGAATACAGCGCAGACACACGCATGCCGACGCATGATTCACGCACACACATTTCCTGGCTTCTGAGGCTTTTTTCAAGCCTTTGTGAAAGCGGACATATTCACATCCACTGTAAGCATGTCAGGAGGCCTGTGGCCGATATCCAACTGCCTGCATTCAAAAAAAATAATTGTGTGTATATTGTTACACGTGAATTTATACTAAATGCCTGCGTACGCTGAAATACAGACCAAACGTGCACGTACAAATATCTGTGTCATATCCATGCAAACACGCTTTATATGCATGAAATAACTCACACAGGTGGGCAGTCACACACACATTTGAAATGCAGGGCGGTGGAGACCCGTCTTGTAAATCTCTTTGTGAAAGCAGCTTTGGGAGTTTTACACACTGAGCTCTACGAGTAAAAAACACCCTGCTAGACTCCCTCTATCTCTCTCCCTCAACATTCTTCTTTTTTTCAATCTTACAATCTTTCTTCCCATTCTTATTCTCTTCATCATCTTTACATTTTTTTTCACAGCTTGGTTTTCCCTCCAAAATGTGCTCTCACCCCCACCACCCCACGTGTCCAAACCATTTAATTTGTCACGGTTTCTCTTTGTTCTTCATATGGTGGACATCGGACTGCCTGAGATTGTGTTTAAGGATTCCGGATGTCAACAGGGCTCATCATTTTGTCCACTGAAGTACTCAGATACATTGGCTAGGGGTTATCATGTATGTAGTGTATCACAAGTTTCCGGTCAGAAGCCTCTTGCTTTAAACACTGTGTATCAAGCTAAAAACGGTTCACAAAATCATACTAAAAAAAAA
>JBAJNP010008686.1:0-19724 GCA_036877545.1 Yasuhikotakia modesta
TGCCTCTCCGTCGCAATTTATAGAGCGCAGGCAGAACAGCTGAGCGGACCGCAGTGACGTCACACGCACTGACGGAACGCTTTGTTCCCGGGGGTGCGCGCATGTCACCCGGGTCCGAGCGCAGGCTGCGTGTGCTCGGCTGAGGGGCTGTTGTTTACACGGGGTCGCCAATGATCCACACGATTCCAAACGCAGCATGCATCGGACCCTTCATCGTTTAAAATCTGACTTTAATCCTTTGCATTCATCCAAGTCCTCGTTACGCAAGGATCTGTCTTCCACCGTCCTGCTGGTAAATGCGGTGGAAAAACGGCAGCGGGGACCCGAAGCATTAATGGGGAATTACACTCATATATTTTTAGGAAGCCTTTGGGCACTTCCAGTGTCCCTAAAAGAACACGGTTGCTAAGCAACCATTATTGTTGCCATGGAGATTCACGTGTCGGCAGCTGCCGCGATCAGCATCAACCCAAAGCGCAAATTCTCATTCCAGCAGTCAGGCGATAGCGGGAAACCAGGACGAGTTACTGGGATAGTAATCGCGCGGAAACATATGTCTGCCCATCATTGGCTGCATTAATAACATCACATGTGGCCAAATCGAGCGCTTTAGTGTAGTGCAAGAAAGAAAAAAGGGCTGGAAAATTCACTCCAATGACTCCATGGCGGCTCCATGTTAATTCTGCCTAAAGTTTGAACCCTTTTCGGTGGTTTAAAGACAACCAGCACTTTACACCAAGAGCTGAGATGTTGTGCGTGTTACATACTGTAAAGAAATGTTCAAAAATGTGATTGTTGTGGCTTTTGAGGATTTAGAGAAGCTTAACACTGTTAGGACGTTGCGCTAGCGGCGCAAAGGTTGCGGGTTCGAATTCCAGGGACCACCCTTACTGATCAAACGTATGGCTAGAATACCCTGCAAGTCACTTTGGATAAAGCATGTACCACATGCATAAACGTATATATCATGTAAATAAAACACCCAAATAACTGTTTAATGGGACTAAATTGGTCTGAGGACACAGTTACAATTCCAGTTAGTTAAATACAAGATGAATTATAAAATACACGACAAGGGCATTAAGATCAACCAAAGCTTAAGCCAGAATTGCATTTTGTAAAAACCCCATCTAAGGCCACTGCAGATGTATGCAAATGACTTCACAACCAGATACCGAACAAATCTGTAATCAATTTATATGAATGCAGCTTAAGCCTTTATATCCTTCAGCGGTGCCACTACAGCGCATATAAAGATGCGGTAGCGCGGGTGGGCGGATGCGCAACGCGAAGTCGGTGCTGCGATTGAAATTTCCAGCCCCTTTGCTTCTGTCTGTCTATTTGTTTATGCTGACAAATTGACTATTTCCAGTGGAACCGCGTTAGCCGGTTATACAGCATTTCAGAGGCTGTGGGGGATAAGTGATATTTTCAACAGATTAAATTGTTTGTTGCAAAGCTGCGCAAACCTATTGGAACAATTGTGGCATTGGACGAACCACAGAAACGCGCAGAACGAACACACACACACACACACACACACACACACACACACACACACACACACACACACACACACACAGTAATAACTGTTATTTGGTGTGCTGTCTTATCTGTCACTTTGCAGGTGACATCACAGGGATGCATTGTAATAAAATAACAGATTTCTTCAGTCGTTTTTCCTCAGACAGCATGGGGAGAAACTCCCTTTGCTCTCTGTATATCGGATTATGCGTGTACTCTCAGTGAATACCTGGACGTTTAATATTCCTGTAGTTTACTACCGAGGGCACTAGACTGCAGACTGCACAGAGGCCTAAGCACATGATAAATGAATGACTTTTTCAATGCACGGATATCACAATAATGAGTCACTGCTTTGACTCTGTGTTTTTAACATCTTGGCACATTTTCATCCTTAATTACCAGATGAGAAACCAAAGCTAGCAGGAAATAAAGTGTGAGGCTCCTGAGAACAGACTGTAATAGCCTTTATTTTTTCTTCTGACATTTAGCACTGAGCTGTTACAGAAGCTAGTCCATCAAGTGCCTCTACATGCCGGTTTGACCCGAGAGATGTAAGACAGGAGAGACACAAACACAAGTGTCCCTCGACCCAAAGGACAGCCACACAACACAAAGGCTGCATGCACAAACCTCACAATGACTGATGCATATGAATGGCACGCGCTCGCACGCAATTAGCAAAGCCTGCGGTGGAAGAATAGCTGTGTGTTATGGATACTGTATCTCAGAAACTGTTTTATAGTATTCTAAAATACTTCAGGGTGGGGGGAAGCAAAATGGCTCTTAAAAGGATGGCAGAAAAGGTCCGGTTCTGTGTTCGTTGACAGTCAAGTTCTGTTGGACCGACCAGCTTATCTGCTCCTCTTTACAACAGCTTATTAACAATTAAATAAGGTCACAGCTGGAGACTGAGGGAAAATCATGCATTCTTTCACATGGATGAAGACAGAGTCCTTTATACAGTCAAATGTGGGAGAGATGAACACACACACCTCTAGCTGAGAGTATAAGGTGGAGGAACACAATGAAAGAAAAAAAGCACAAAAATGTAGCACAACACAAGATCTGAAAAAACAAAAACAATCACACGTTAACAGAGTGGGGTGTGTATAATACAGGGGGTATATATTTCTCAGGCATTTAGCAAAACTGTATTGCTATTAAAGAAACCAGATTTCTGCTCTTACCAAAATGCTACACAACAAATGCATCCAACAATTACATACTGGAAACTAAAATTGATGTTGCATTAAATTGCATATAGTTTCACAGGAATATGATGAAAGACAAACACTCGTGGGTGAAACTCTCATAAAACACAATCATATTACACATTTAAATTCAAATGAAGACAAAAACTGCGAGTGTATTATAGTATCAGATTGTTGTTTGAAATGCAAACCATTGTAAGAAAAGGTCAGGGCTCTTCAAAACATTTAAATGTCCATAAAACCTGCTCACAAAATGAATTACCTGCAGAGAGAGTTTATCTGGGAAGCATTTAAAGATAATATTCCGTAGATGTTGGGTTTTATTCGTAATAATCTCACAGAAGATCGGACTGGGTTTCATCTGAGACTGACGAACCATGTTCGTTCTCATGGCTACGATGCATTTCATACAATGCAAACACAAGCTCACCCGTTTTCATTTGCAGTCATAACGCATTCGTGGTCATTTTACCATCTAAACACAATGCATGTTGCATTCGTACAAATATACATTGCATTCGTATGCAATGATGCATGATCTGGATTCATGTTCTGGTATACAAATGCCATATTTTATAAAACAAAATAATGAGAATAATACATATATATAAACGCATTTGGACGCATAGATGTCTTCAGTGTTGTACGATCTTTTCCAGCAATTTATTACATGAAGTTAAGCGTCATAAACGGCATTAAACGTGACGGACTTGCTAATGTAAACCAATGAATAGACTAGGTAACAATAAACCACGATAAAACTTAAACAAATTCGTATTAAAGTGAACTAATAATAATGTATAAGCTACATAAACTAAATTAGATTACGAAGTATTTCGTTACAATATTTCCATTACTAGGACACGATGCAAAACAACAATATCTACACTAACATTACAAGAATAGCTAATAAACTAAAACATGTCGACATTTTGGGCCTGCGAAGACAATGGCCTTAAAAAACGTTTAGCCTTATAACATTCAATTATGTTTAATAAACAACGACACCCATAACTGATAAACAGTAAAACAGACATCAGCAAAAACCTTAACGTAACGTTAACTAACATACATGTAATGTGTGTAACAAACGCAATGGTCTCCCATTGCATGGAAACATGCATTGCATCTAAAACACTGTCTTACTTGAGAGAATGTATTAAAGGTCCATTTGTCCAGGAAAACACAGTCACTAATTCTGTCACATATAAACCTTGTGTCCCGGTACTGGTGGGTCCAACTTCACCCTCACTTTTTCTGAGAAAAGGCCCTTCTGGCCAGATTAATAAATGTTTATCTGTTTTGAAGTGCAGAACAATAGATGATGCCCTTTGACCTCGCGGGGCTGAGGGTCACTCAGGCGGGCGGGTAAAGGGGCTTTAGGGCCTGAGACCCAATGCAGTGACCCGGAGCCTCGCCATTCATGTAGCCTCGCTGCGGTTGCTTGCAGCCTCTATTGTTTCAGTGCAAACAATGGCGTTTTCCCAGGAAACGTAAATGCTTTAAAATTCCCTTTAAAGTTCCAGTGGCACTGGTTTGTGATAAACATGGCAAAGAGAATTTGTAATAAAATGGATAAAATAATCATTTTGGCCTAGATTTGCTTCTATTAAATCGTTTTAATAAATACGAGTAACCTCCATCGCATTGCACAAAAACACCATAATACACAAAACAGCAGGTGGGATAAAAATGCATTAGACACCCTAACATCTTCCTAAAAGGTGACATTTAAACCCTGCCTTACTGCAAAACGACAGACTGCTGGTGTTACAAAGTGGGTTAAAAATCTTACCAAGGTTGGATGTTATGTCGAAGGCTAAAAACAAAAACATGACAGCCAGATGTGATGCTTTGATTACCTATTAAATGCAACAGTTATAACTTACTGCATTTTTTGACACAGACGATAGACTAAAAATCTGTAAATATTTTTACAGAACTGAAATCCCAGATCGACAGATTTCCTAACATGTTAAAATAAGGAACACAAACGTAAAACTACACAGACAAAACCAGACAGATGCATTTTATTATAACGTTGCCTCTCAGATTCAATGCACCCTGTTATAATGTCTGATTTGTTGCGTGCAATAACAACAATGGCACGTGCTGAAATTATTCAAAGTATAGGTTACTGCAGGCTATACATGTACTGTAGCTCGAGTATTGCGATGGGTTGCGAATTGAACCTTCATGGTACATTTAAAATAAAACAAGCGTTACATTCAGCTGAACGATCATACTTATGGGTCAAATAAAAACGTACTTCGTCTATCCAAAGACGCATGGGAAGAAAACGGACTCATACAAATACAGCTTTCAGGACAAACGCATTAAACGTGACAAATTGTAGATCTACGACTCAGTAGTTTACAGTTATTATTTCGATGTTCTCATACCGCTCATGCAACACTGGAAAGCGCTTTATTTAACGCAATAAATGTAATAGTGATGTGCACATTAAACGGCACGGGTCGGGGGCACTTGGTACAAAAGCGTGATGTTTTTGTTGAGAGATCTATTGCAATTTGGAATTTGCAACCGTGTGCCTGCGACGGGGGAGAGAAAGAGAGAGATTTGCCTCATTATAATACACAAAACGACCTGCCCTCTTTTGAAAAAAAGAGAAAGACGCAGCCATGCTTCTCCAGGGATCCAGCCCCCGACTCGCTGCGAGATAGGGTAAGTCGCTCAGCGGAGACACCCAGCTACAAACGCACACGAGAAACCAAGGAATACAACTGTACTTGTTTAAAATGCGGTGTTGTGCGAAGGCGGGCGCGTGAAAACAATGGATATGGATACAGGGAAAACCACGGACCTGCGTCTGGGATTGAGGAGCAAGCGCGTAAGTGTGGAATATTGTAGGCTTCGTATTCGGAATCACGTATGCAAAATAAAACAACAAATGCGAAATAACAGAGAGCAAAGGCTGATGCGGAAACCGTATGCGTCTAATGTTAAAGAAAGTACCTGTGTAATGTTTGAGGCTCGCTCGCGACAGCATCATTATGCTTTTCCCACGCTGAACTTGCTATTGTTTTTGTCCAGAGGACGCATTTGCATGAAAAACGCTGCAGTGCAAAACCACACGAACCATTTTAACCTTTTACGCAACGGTTGTCGCGGTAGCCAACTGCGTTTTTTGCGCACAACGCGCCGGGTCTAGTTGCGCGTTGGTTTCGCTTTGTTTCTGATCGCTTAGTTCTCCGAGACAATAGATTAATGGACGCCGGGTCAACTGGGTCATATTTTTAGCCCATTATGAGAACGACAAATTCAGGTCCATATGAAGCGCGTCGACAAAATAACACGTTATTATTACAATGCACGGAGATTTGTTTTGGTCAAAATGGCGATTTCCTTTGTTTCTCCGGTCCATTGATACGGTCGTCGTTTGCAAACTGGTTTAAAACGAGCTACTATGAACCGGATTACCGAGTGTGTAGCGCACGGTACAGCTTGTCCCATGGAGACGTCAAAGACACTTGAAATGATCCCTCAGTGATGGCATGGCGATGGTAATAATGGATGTTGAATGTCTAAATGGTCATGTTTTGTTGTTTGTAGAGACTAACCGCTGTCAGTGTGAATATAAATTAACAGTATATGTATAATATGACATCAAAACGACGTTATAGCAGAACTGACACCGATGAAAACGGATTATAATGCAATTCACGTTTAAACTAGCGTATAGTTTGCTACTCTGGGGCGTTTGGTCTATTTCAGTGTACTAGATAAATATGCATTTCCCCAAAGAACCATAATAACACAATAAATAAAGCAGTTTTAGCTTGGACAAGATTGGACATGTGCATTAAAAACAGGTTTGGACGTGGCGCAGTCACCGCGATTTTGCGCCTGTTTGAAGCCAGCCTGCCTAATGCACAGACAGCAGTTTGTATCTCAAGCTAAAGCTGCAGGGCAGCACAAAGTCCGGGCATCTCTGCATGCGCAAACAGCGTTCAAGCAACCCAGCGTTCAAGCGTCCTAATCCGCGTGAGGCACGCTGCCCGGAAAACGCTGATGACGGCAAACTTTATTTCAATAGCTAATTCTCTTCTCTGGTTATAGGTGTTAATTCTGTAGGCCTATTATGCTGATCGATGGGCAGGCGTCTGGTAAGCAGAGGGGGGCTCCTATAAGCACGCAGGGGCGATTATTAAAGGGCACACAGCACCGTTATGTCAGCGCGAGCGTGTGCTGCTTTATTCTCAAGGACGGTCGGGACGTCGGTCGCAAACATCTGTTTGCCCCAGTGACGTCACCGGCCCCGTGCAATCCTCTTGTGTCGAAAGCAGATACCTTATTTGTTTGGCTGGAGAGCCATTAATCCCAAAGTCAGTCAGCGTGGGGAAAAGACTGGACGGAGAGGCCGGACACTGGGAATATACGACCCCATCTTCGCTTGTGGGAAGTCTTTGTTGGCTCCGTTCCTCGCGAAGGGAATACCGGGATGCGTCGTCGACTTTGCTGCAATTCTTGAACGTTTTTGCAATTGGATGCAGCGTCTCTCGGCCGTGCATGTTTGCATTAGCGTTTGCATTAACGTTTGCCTGGATATCCATCTTTTTTTGTTGAGCCGTTCGTGCGTTTTAACTGGAAAGCCACCGGTTTTATGACCCTCTTTTGCTAATAACGCATTTTTGTGCTTTCTTCTAGGTCTTTGAAGGGCACGAGGTACGGAGGTGGTCGGTGCCCCTGACGGTTTTTGACAGAGCAGAGGAGCTTTTCTGCAGATCAATGGTTTACCCCCTTTTCCTCTTTGTCTCGGTGTCGGTTTGAAGCCATCTCCGAGTGTTTTAATGTTGGTGAAGGGTTTGCTGTCAAAATATCGTGGCTTCATTTCATCAAGTTATTAGTGTATCGTAAGCTGCGTTTTTTTAGCAAGTGTGCGTTAAAACATGCGTGTAAAACAATGCATTGAATTACAAGGGACATCATATAAAATTAATATTTTTCAAAGATTTAGTTGTAAGAATCGGTTTTGGTGTTGTAAGCAAAGCTTGTTTGATCCACACCGCGCTGGGACAATAAAACAGACTCTGGGATGAACTGAGATTTTCAAGGATTTCGTTATAATACAGTCACCATTGGAAGATTACAGTGATCGGAGAAGCTACAGTTGTGTATTTAACACAGATTCTGTGCGATTTGAGACTCTGGCTCTCCGTGTTCACAGCGGACCTTGATTTAATGTCTTACAATTAAGGCACGCGGTGAATGCCAAAAGCGGAGCCTCCAACCTTCCGCAGGCCCACAAAACTGCCCGAATTTTACATTAAATGAATGTCTTTATTTGCCCAATAAAACACGACATTGCTGATGGTTCTGGTCTGTGTGTTTTGGTTATTCTGCCGAGCCCAACATTAAAAATGAGGAGCGATGCAATGCGACTCAGAGATTTTGAAGGTGAGGCGCTGTCCACTTTATGTGGTGCTGAAATTCTCACGTGCGTATAAGTGTTATTTTAATACAACGCATTTCAAGAGATACATTAATGATAAATAACCAGGAAACCAATAATGCATGAAGTGTTAGATTAATAATATAAGCTTAAAGGGAAACATTGTTATGTGCGCCAAATAGACGTCATGCTGAAATGTATAACTTCACGATCAACCAGTCGTACACTTGTGTTAGGTTTTATGGGACAAATATAATTTATATTTCATCAGAAAGTCAAGGACCTGTCTCTGAAATTTCTAACACGATTTCCACAAATGTGTCCGTTCTGCCAAAGGAAAATATGAGAGTTCATTTTCACAAGCATCAAGGCCCAGAATTGGTAAGAAAATGTCGACCCCTACCGGCGAAACTATAGTATCTTAATCCGATTCAAATATCACACACAATATATTTTGTGTTCCTCGGATGTAAAAAAAAAACCCATACAGGACATACAATGGAAAAAGGTGAAATGTCCCTTTAATGCTTAATACTAGCATACTGCGTGCTTATAACCATGGTATTTGTGGTAAACTGTGGTTGTGCAAAGGGTTAGCAATTACTGGGGAAAAAACAAAGCATAAGCATTTGTTATAAAACAATTTCACATATTACTACTTACAGGACACCGTTCCCTACAGTTTACTTCATGCCAAGGGCAAAGCTAATGTAAATGGACAAATGACTGTCGTTTATTGCAGTTACATGTTTGCAAGTCAACATAATAGCCAAGCTGATCAGATGTCAGAAATGGGACATTAAGGAAACAAATAGAAAATACTCTACAATGTAGTAAATACTCCAATCTCTGCGATAAATATTGCTCTCAGAAATACTGCATAACAACATTGCTACGTCAGCATGGTTACGTAACGCACTGATGTCGGAATCACTTAAGAGATTTTAGCACAAGACGGATTCACGTGCACGTCATGTCAAGAGCAACAGCATAACTTTGACCAACGTGCATCATGCGGCAAAGTTGCGATAAGAAAACATGCGTATCTTCACTCTCTGATAGTGGCATCATGCGATACAGTCATGCAGTGAATCGGTCTCTCGATGCAGGGGGTAAAAGTCTCTCATCGTTATTCCGATCACACGGGAGCGCGGACGGATCAGCGCACGCGGGCACGGTTGCGCCATGAGCTGCTCTCGTATAAGAAGTATGCGGTCATTGGTATGAAGTGACTTTCAAATGATAAAATTGCTACTAGCTAAAAAAAAATAACATGTCTCCTTTCTATTGTGTTGCTATGCAACCAGTGTTTGTTCAAAGTACTACAAGAGGACGCAACAGCAGACAGTATATGAAGCAATGCGCCCCCTACAGGTGGGCAAGAATATAACCGCTTATTAAAAATAATAGACGTGAACGCCACATTTTCTTGAAGACATGAAACATTGTTTGTTTCATTTTACATCGTTGCCTTTTGACCACCATTACAAATACCCGTACAATATAAAATCCTATGAATTACTAGTGGTATGTGGATAATAAGATGCGATATGATCACAATAATAACAATAATAAATATGGGATTTTATGCACATTTAAAGCACCGTTTTGGTTTGATAACTATAGGACAACATCTTTCCCATCCTCATTATACATCCTAAAAAAAATGTGCAACAAAAATGTGGTTTAATTTAATTCCTACTGGATGTCTATAACATGACAAAAACAGATCCACTAACGTGTACAGCCTGACATCATGTGGACTAAACGGATACTGCAAAACATTTTTGCAACGTGAAATAACTGTATATTGTTGCAGGTTTAAAAGGAGTGAAACAAATGCCCAAATCAGATATTAAATTTATAATATTTTAGTTATAAATAACTCTTGCAATCTGGCAAGTATAAACTTGCAAGTAATAACTTGCAATCTGGCAAGTAAAAGCATCAAGAAACTAGGGGGAAAGTGTTTTTTTCTTCACCAGTATCTTTTATCATTTATCAACATATAGAAACTATATATTATTATATAGCTATAATATAATAGATATTTGCTATAATATAAATCTCTTATAAGTAGAACTTCAATTTACAGTTTAATGAACATGCTTTAAAATCTTGATTATTACGTTGAGAGACTCAATAATGATGTAAATGATGATGTTCATTTCTTATACATTAGGACAGACCTTGATAGATAGAATCAAGTATATCTATCATCTGTCGATCTATTATGTAATAAAAACATGTGAAACGTGCATATGACCATGTGGTGGCGACACAAGCCCATAAAAAAACAGTTTTGGACCTTGTTGTGAAGTTCGTCAAAGATCGTCGTCTGTCACTGTGATGCAATAGAAATAACTGAGGATTAGCCAAAACACACAAATGCAGGAACTATAAGCATAGATGGGACTACATAAATATAAACTGAAAAAGTGAACTCAGTTTGCAATCGTAACAGACGGTGTGTAAAGCAATGCAACACAATGGATCGGAAGTTAAACAAACAACAGCTTTCATACACAATGCAGAGTAAAAGTTAGCTGTGCATTATTCTGTGGATCAAATCTTAGGCTTTTGGTTAAAGTGCGTCGGTACCCAGAACGGATCCGAGTTCGCACAGCCTGGATTGTTTGTTACCGTTTTAATCCCGTTAATTAAAACGTTAACGCGATTGGGTACCGAGCGTTCAGCCCCGTTAATAGCTCGACTTGAGATAATGATGTAAAAGACCCCCCACCCTTCTGCTGCTGATGCCCATCGCTGCCTGGATCTACAAAGTGTTTCTCCACACGATCAGCACTTTAGGAGGAGCTACCGTCTCCACACCTCACTTGACAAGAGGAGCAGCCGTCACCAACTCACTTCATAGTAGAAGCTCAACACCACAGCCGAGGAGAGTGGCTAAGTTCAGTCTAATCAGGTCTGACTTTTTGGAGACTATGGACAGGAGACTAAACTTGGGCGGAGACATTTTTCACAAAACTCTCAGCGCGGTCTCCGGGAAAAAGATGGACTCGTTTCGACCGGCCGCGGGGATGGATCTCGCATCCAGGGACAGCCAGTCGCCGGTCAGCTGTTTTGATCACAACGACCCGGACCCGGTTCAACCCGGGGGACTCACGGGAGGGAGAGCGGGCACGCTGGGTCTGCCGACCGGATCTTTGTGTGTGAAATACGGCGAGAGCGCAAACAGGACTTCGGCTGCGGAGAGCAGCGGCGGAGAGCAGAGCCCGGACGATGACAGTGACGAGCGGTGCGAGATGATGCTCATGACGGACGGGAGAACGTCGGTGTCCGGGGCAAAGTCTGAGGGAGGTAAGAAAAACAAAGAGCAGAAAACGCTGAGACTAAACATCAACGCCCGGGAGAGACGGAGAATGCACGACCTGAACGATGCGCTTGACGAACTGCGGGGGGTGATACCTTACGCGCACAGCCCTTCTGTGCGGAAACTCTCCAAAATTGCCACCTTGTTGTTAGCCAAAAATTACATCCTCATGCAAGCACAGGCGCTGGAGGAGATGAGAAGGCTGGTGGCGTATCTAAACCAAGGCCAGGCAATCTCTGCTGCCTCGTTGCCCGCGACCACAGCTCTCACACCGGGTTTAAGCGCATACGAGCAGGCGCCAGGTTACCCGTTTCCCGCAGCATCCACCTGCCCCGACAAATGTGCCCTTTTCAACAACGTCACCTCCAGCCTCTGTAAGCAATGCACTGACAAGCCTTAAACTCTGCAGCGACCTTGCATAGAAGCGAAACTTTTGACTAAAACCAACGAAACTGTTGAGGAGGGACTGATCCCAGTGCGCTTGCCAGTTTTGAGGTCAATATAAAAGAATGCTAAAAACTTTTCTTACACTTACAAACTACTTCAAGTTCAAAAAGTGATTGTGTATATACGGTATAGCATACAAGTGCTGGTGGACGTGAGATTAACCAAACCAAGTTTGTATCTGTTAGTAAGCGGGGGCAAAATAAAAGGTTCATTATTAGTATAAATGTGGACCCAGAATAATGACGTATTTTTGACCTGACACCATGCAACCATGTTTTACCTTGTTAACGACACCAAACTTTGAAAGGTTTTACTCTAACCTGCAATAAGCGTTCTCGCAACGTTGAATTGTGTTGTTAAAATGTTTGCCTTTAAGCAAAAACTGTGTTTTTAAGAAGTCGCATCTGGAATTGTCACCAAGGGCAGATTTGGGAAACTTATTTGGAAGTAACTTAAATGTTATTTCGACATAGTAGTTGAGATTGTTAATTTAAAACTGTAATATATCGGTAGTTTGGTGAAATCTTAAAGTTGTTTTGTTTTTCAGTTTATAAATGGATGAAAACATGTGGGTCTGCATGCTTGGTTTGATCATGCGTTGACATTTGCTGTAAATGTCGCTTTTTATATTTTTTACAAACACAGACGGTTTCAGCTTGTTGTCAGGTCAAGACTGGAAGTAATGTAGATATGATATTAAATTCACTTATGACCGGAAAGGGCCGTTTGTATGTGTTGATGTACTGGAGAGCTTTATTAAAATATTTTGATCCAGTTGTCGCCTGGTTATGTTGTTAAGAAGTTAATATATCGCATATACATTTAGAGATAAAGGATGAGGAGAATAATTCGTGAAGTGTCCAAACTTTAGCATTTTGTAATTCAGGTTAATTTAGCAAGTGTGTAACTTGCTAAATGTATAAGAAAAAAGGGCCAGACGACAGACAAAAAGAAAGTTTGTTGGTATAATAGGATACAGATCCGATCATGATTATTTATGAAATCCGTCTCATCATCTTCATATAAAAATTACAGATAAAAATTACAGTGCATCAAAACTGCCTGCTGTAATATTTATATGCATTTTAATTGAACACATTCAGGCAGTTACATCTGCTGAAGGTTTTTAAGGGACATAACGACAGTTCACGACTTTACTCACAGGAAATGATGTTCTGTGTCCATCACAATATAAGAGAACCAGACACGGATAGGAAGATGCTCTCATGCACACGATGGGCATCTGAACTCCGAGTTTCACAGGGAACAAAATATTTTGCTGTTTTTTTTTCCTGTCTGTTACAATTTAGTAAAAACATCCTACGTTTTTGTTTTAAAACAAAATACTTAAACTAGTATCTGAACAGAAAATAACAGAAAATATTTATCCAAATTAAATATGCAATTCTTATATCACTATTTCCAAAACGCACAGGAATGTAAAGCAATACATCGCAGGGTAAACGAATGCTTCCTAAACGCTTTTAAAAAATACTTAAACTTACACAAACAAATAATGCAAAGACGTGAGGGGGAAACAATAGTTTTAAAAGGCTGAATTGCTAAAAACAGTAAATAAACATTTCCAACAAGTAGCTGGTTACTGCAATGTCTGTTATGCAAAATTTGTTTTATAGGAGCATCACGATGTTTTACCTTAAAACAAGACAGAGAGCATCGCATTTATTTTTCTGTAAGTTGCTTTAAATTGCATAACACGACAAAGTCATGGGCTATTCGAACCACTTGTAATCTATATATATTATAAAAGTAAAACGTGAGGACAGGCAGAAATGTTTAAGCAGCATTTAAAAGCGACACACGGCGCCCTTCATTTCAGCACCGCGGACAGCGGCAAAATGACGCACAAGTTACCGCAGCTTCTACCAAATTACGTCACCGGAAATACCTTTTAAGTTCAGTTGAATAATGAGATCAGACACAAAGTCCTCTAGCTGAACATCACACTGCAAGAGACGAAGGACAGTTTTTAACAAGATATTCTTTCACAGTTTTATGGCCCGACTTGACAACCCCGTTCAACCACCATTTAATAAGACAAAATCGCATTATTAAAGAAACCAGGCCCTTTAACATTTTACACATTAGCCAATTATAATAATGGTATAAAATCCAAATACAGGAAAAAGGGGAGTTTCACTCAGCCAATAAAAATTGTAATGGATCACAAAACATAAAAACAATAACATTAACACACTGACTGATCTTATAAACAACAAAACACCAACAAGACAGAATAAACTTGAGATAAATACAATTATTGTATCATTCTAACTAGTGGATAAGAGTAATGGAAATAAAAGATAAATACTATGATAAAGTTCCCAACTCCACAAAAAAGTATCATATGACAGGAATAGATTTTCAAAACATCTTCCCAGTGTTTCAACTCCATAAATGAGTCATTTGGAAAACACTGATGTTATGGAATGACTGTCCTGTAATTTCCTGCACATCACAGATGTGGAGACACATGCAGTTGTTGTTAATCGCACTCGCTTACATAAATACTGTCAGTAATTACTGTGTGGAGTCCCCACAACACATTACGTGATTTCCATCCTTTAACTTTCCCATTGCAGCTTATGTTCACCAGTACTGGCTTTCCACAAACCTTAACAGACAACGAGACCATGCAAGCGCATTAATTATAGATGGTGCAAAGATGCATTATTTAAAACAGCGATTAGCTCGGGACAAATGCTTCAATTCCATTGAGAATTCAGACTTCAGACTGTTTGGAGACATTATCATCACGCAGATATTGGAGTTTAATTCTGTCATGTTTGTATTTGAAAGACCAGTTTCCAACAACCCCGGAGATTCACCTCCAGGCATCGCTGTTGCACAGAGCCGTTCAAACAGATGAAAACTCAAAACCACTGAGGCAACTAACAGATAAATAAAGCTTAACCTGTCTTTTATCCATGACCCTTGACCCTACGATGCAGACAGGGGAAAAAAAATGTAAAGATAAAAAGATGCTTTTTTCATAAACCGTAAAATATCCAATTTGCTCCATTCGAGCCAGCAGGGCATCTATTTGTAATATAGATGTGATGTATGCTGAGGGGATAAACTGGGATATTCAAACCCTACATTAAAGCATCCTTTACAAACATCAGCTTCACACCCAAGGCAGGAATTGAATCATCTCTGCAGCACCGCTCTTATACCAACAAAAAGAAGAAATACGCTGTTCGTGTGCATGCCACGCCACCCCAATGTCACGCGCTGTAATTCACACATGAGCGCCCGAGAGCTGCAAGTAATGCGACGCTGCGGGACAGTGCAGAAAAAACAGAGGATGAACAAAGTGACCAGTGTTGAGTTGCTTTGAGTTGATTTAATATTTAAGGCTAGAAATGCATCTGTCAATGTTTGCATGCACTTGCATTAATTGCGAGTTGAAAACAATGCATGCATTGCGATGCAGATTATATTATGATCAAAGGACACTCATGAAGATCTGAGAAACTGTAACTGTAGGAATTATGAATAATGTTTTGGGGAGACCCATGAATGCAAAATTTGCATAAAGATGCATAATTATTAAATTCTGGATGTAATTGCAGTAATGCAATGAGGCTTAAAGACTTTAGGCCTCCAAACATCTCGTTCTCAAATTATGCTAGATTTATAGCAATGAAAGTTCTGGAAATCTTTTAAGAGCATTGGTCTAGTTCTGTCACTAGAGATTATGATCTATTGTTTAAAATTTGAGGAATTACTGAATTACATTATGTATTTTTCTAGTCTGAATGAATGAGATTAAGAGACCATTCCAAGATTTTAATCCCTTTCCAACACTGGCCTTTTCTTTAAATATAATCTGATGTTCTTGGAGTTTGGAGCACAGATTACACCGGTTCTAATGCGCTACAGAAAGATTATTATTGGATGGGAGGTCAAAGGTGACAACACCAGCTGATAGTTTGTACTCTGCACCAATAACCAGAGACTTTTTGTAGTTAAGGGAAACATTTCAATTGAGAATCTGGAGTGTTTGGTTCAGCCCCATTAAATCCCATTCCTGGGTTATGACACAGAAAATTTGCAATTCGGACTCAATACATTTAAATGAGCAAAATCAACCATGCATCTATAAAACTGAACTAAAAAGTAAAAATACTGCAGCATCTGAGCTCAATTCCACGAAACTGTTGTCACATAATCACCATATGTGTTCTGAACATTAAAAAAACTGATAAAGTGTGAAAACAGTCAGATTTCTGCCATGCCAGATGACTCATTTTATAATGATTCATTTTTACCACTGTAAATGGCACATGAATATTAATGTGCAGCTTTAAAACCGTACAGGTACAGTGGGTGTGTTTCTCCGAGCGAAAGTGTTAAGTCAAACTCTGAAAAGCTAGAATAGCAATATTAGGGTGAATCGCCCAAATGTGGGACACTTAAGTTTCAGTGGGCGTTGCTCTCCCCCAAACCAATGCCAGTAAAATTATAAACCAATCAGAGCTGTACTGCCATGTGATTAAAGTCACATGACCTAATATCATTTGGATTTACCATGTTGGCTTAACATTGTAAATGTCGCACATTTAACCCATCCTATACATTATTATAGCAACGTTCTATTGAAAAGGCACAATGAATGAATTAATGAATCAATGGCACACATAACAGAAGCAAACAGGAAGTTTGGGGTGGGGGGGGGCGGGTTTGCAGAACTCAGCGGCTGACGAACAGCTGGGGTTTGTTTTAGCGCAACACTCACTGACATTACGCTCCTTAACATCCCGTGACCTCATTATGAAACATGTGACCAAAAATCTCATGAGTGTTTTAGTAAAGGAAGGTCCTCTAATAACCACCGCTGTGTTCCCCGATTGCCAGCAAGACCCCTATAAGACCACTCACACCGCATCCACAGCTACACTGCACACGCACAGACGGACGGCCGGCAACCACAAGCCCGTGTCCTTGGCTTCCCGGTGGCCGTCACCTTGAGCTCCCGAATTTTATGGCTAATTTCCGGCAATTTCTCCGGGCAGTTTCAGTGGAGATTCCTGCAGGAATAATGTGCATAATTTGCATGAATCATTCTGATAGAATGCATATCAGCCTGCGGACCCCCGCCCGGCACCACGGCACTTAGTTGATAATCAAAGCTGACTTCTCAACCAGCAGCCACAGAAACTGTGTCCGACTACTAAACCCTTCAACTCATTTGCCTAATAATCTGCATTATTGGCAAACAAATATGCAAAGAGGCAACAAAGCATATACAATTTCTTACAAACAGAGATTAATGTACACATTCTTTTTATATTGCATTAATTTTTATTCTTGTAAACCCAAGCATGTTCCTCTTTAACACTTTACTGTAAACAAAATGGGTCACAATTGCATTATGGGTAAAAACCGTTCCACAGTGGCCGCTGTATTAAAGGTGACAATCAGACACTCATCTGCCAGGTGATTCTTAATCATTATAATCCAGGCCAGCGGAGCACAGGCCTCCATTAAGCTGCAAATGACATGCCTGCTGCATCTTTCTCTCAGGCGGTGGGCTGCTCTCAGCTGAGGAACCACATAATAATTAGTAAATAAAGGCAGTTACAATAAGTTTAAGTAAGAGACTATAAATGATAAGAGACTATATGATAAATTCATTTTGAATTGTGTTTTTCTAAACAAAGTGTCTTGTGTAAGAAGTTGCTTTTTAATGTGTGTGTGCAGCTTTATATGTCAGTGTCTTGTGTAAGAAGTTGCATTTTAAGATGATAGATAGACCCCTCCCTCCCAGCACACACCTCACACAACTCAAGACCCCTCCCTCTGTGGTTAAGGGGTGTGGCTAAATGCTCTGTCTCCGCCCAAGCCATCACACTGACACTATCAGAGAAGACCATTTTAAGATTTTGTTCAAAGGTTACAAAAGCACATCAAGTTGAAAAAGGTAACTGCATGCACAGATCATCATTTTCAACAAACACTTTAATGTTCCATTAACAATAAGATGGTATCTTCACCATGAAAGCAAGCTATATTTCTCTTTGTTGTGTGTGTTCTGAGCACAAGGCGACTGCTCTCATGCAGACTAAATTTACCATAATGAGACCAGGAGCGTGGCCCGGCAACCTAACACTAACACACAGCCAAAGTGACACCCTATCAGAAGATCCGTCAGTCTCTGTTATATACGGCACAGCGCAGCACAGACTACAGCCTCATCTTAGTGTACTGTACGTCATGCTGGGAATGTCTTCAAAGGGCCTTTAAATTTGAAATACAGGTCATTCACACAATGAAAAGTAGCAAATGTACACAATGGAAACATCCATTTTAACACACAGTCACAAAATTTAGATTCGCTGGCATGCAAGCAGAATTTTTCAAGCAGAGACTGATGCAATTCGACGGCTCGCCTGCAGAGCTGAAACAACATCACAGATTTCACATAACAGAACGTACAGTAAACATGACACAGCTTGACTGACGCTGAAGTCGATTTAGAAATTAAGCCTTCTTCAGTCTTTTAACTTGGGTTTAGATTGAAAGCTGGTTTTAAACCACATTCATGCATGTAGACAAAAATAAAGTTAACCACAGCTGTTATTTACTTATGGTTCATTTCACAGGCTAGAAATAGAGGATTAGGTCAAGTGCATTATGGGATACATAATGGGATGCTGTTGTATACTGATACACTAGTCACAGACTATACATGCTACACAAACTACTACGTTAACACGCTATTATGCATATAGCCTAAAGGTGATCCATACATTTACAAATGAAGGACAGCAAAAACGCTAAATCATATTTTCAAAGGTTGTTGCAGACTAGAGTTGCTTATATATTCCTGTCCACATTACTAAAAAAAAACAAGCACCTGTTATTAGATGATTTAACGTGAAGTTAATAATATATAAGACTGTCAATTGAGGCAAGGATCAGTCAATGCTAATGAGGACTGATGTTGTAATGAGGTTGATGACGAGGTAGTGAGGTAGAGCTGAAGCTGCGGGGCAGCACGGCTGTTATCACAGTAATCTTTCCATTATGCCAATTATGAGTCTCGTTTTACAACCTCAGCAAAATCCGGAGAAAATTTCAATTAACCTAAAGGCTTTTTGCACAATAAAAACATTTTATTATTAGTCAATTAGCAGGAACAGTTAATGCTTCAAGGTCACCCACCCCTGTCCCGTCGTACGAGTGGTCGTCTCTTACTGAGCGACCCCCGCTGTATATTTTAACAGCGGAGTTTCACGTCCCATCGTCGGCTATTCATCACGCGAGAGGTTCGGCTTGGCTGCGGTTTTCTCCGAGGCAAAGTGTCGTAAATCTTGTCTGAGCGTTTAAGTTTGTCGATAAACTGACGTGGGATTTTGTGTGAGGCACTTGAAGCACAACAGGGTCCGAGATTTAAAACGACCAGGACAAAAAGGCGCTGGACATAAATGACAATCGCTGTATATGATCCTGTGAAGCCTTTTACATTACAAAGCATCAATACACAACTTCTCCTTAAAAAGATCATGGCATCTGTTAAATGCCTAAATGCATATAAACATTGCAACCCCTTAATAAAGCTAAAACCTACATGCTACAGGTTTTATGTTGATCAGTCACTTTAAACCTACGTTACATTTCATGCTCATAAATCTTTCAGTGACGCACAAACACAAGAGACGCGACTAACTAAAGCAAAACGAGACATGTCAGTATTTATTAAAGTGACATTTATAAGCAAATCAACCTGCTGTCAGATCCACCTCACACACACACACACACACAC
>JBAJNP010008687.1:0-19719 GCA_036877545.1 Yasuhikotakia modesta
GCTCACAGCCCTCTTGTGTTTAAGTGTTTAAAGTGTGACAACTGGCGAGATATCATAGATACGTCCCCCAGAGAAAGTCAGCTTGAGATGATTAGCTTTTATGCTGGCTAAGCTATCTTTCCTGCTATCATCTGGGGAGGTCATTTGTTTTGGCCTCTGAATTCTTATGCTGCTCTTAAGTAGAAAGACAGCATAGTGGGCCACAGGTCCTGAAGTTTTGCTCAGAAACCTTTGCTCAGTGCAAAGTTTTGCTCAGAAAATCTCTTTAGCAGGGAATGGAAACTTAAAGGCTACATAAGCCTAGATGGCACCAAGCAAAGTTCTGTAGTGTTTGTCAGGGATAGACACTTTCCAAACAAGAGTGAATGAAACAAATTGTTTGTTTTTTTGGCAACATTCCACCCTCCCCAATGTCTCATAGTTATGGGACCCAAATGTTTCTTTTACAACATGCAGTTTCGCTGCACATATTGTACTAAATCTGGAGCAATTTTCCATATGAGCAGATTTTACATGACAAAAAAATACATAATAGTCAGAATCATTGTGAAATATCAAAGTCCTAAGGTTTCATGTGAAGAGGTGGAAGTGACATTGTTATTGTATGGTAAACCATTCTTGAAATGTGTCCTCTGAATTCAAGTAAACACACACACACACAAAGCTCTAAAGCGATGACTGATTTTTAATTGGAGTTTGTATATGTGAAACACTTGCAAGAGAAAACGTTCTTTATACCTGCATTAATTGCTTTATACCTCTTAACTTTCTTTAAACGTGTCACTGTCTCTCCTCCAGCTGATATCAGGCTTGTTAAAACCAGCCTGCCTGAAGCTTACACTTCCCCCTTCGCTCTGATGAGAGGTAAGAAAATAGCTGACTGTATTTGTCTCCTGTGTCCTGCCAAGATCCACCTCGCTCACAGGGCCGTGTGCTGCACCTCAGGGGTTTCAAATTCCTGCGAGCTGGAGATGAAACACTCATTTCACAATTAAACTGCCCCTTCCCTATTAGCCCAAGCCCCCCGGGGGATCACTTTCCACAAGGTGGTGACAAATTGCTCTTTCGAACTTGAAGCCTTGGGCGTTGTGGATGCCACATAGACTATGTTTATCAATCTGCGCATGCTAATAGAGATCTGAATGAAGTCAAATTGAGTCTGAAATGTATACAGTAGCTACTTAAAGGGGACCACAGTGCTGCTGGTGCAGTATAGACAACGATGTGTTATTTAGTAGGTTCCTTATATAGAGACGTATTTTGTGCTGTATGCATTTGTTAATATAGTTTTTTTGGGCTAAAAATGTAAGCATGTTAATATTAAATGGCAATTTAATATTAAATTAAACAAATATTAATATTAAATTAAAATTAATATTAAATAAATCAGTGTGTGGCCTCTCATGAAAAAAAAATTTAATTTGTCCTGTTTTTTTTACAGTGTTGAATTGTTGTGCTGTATTATGAAATTGATAATAGTTTGTTCAACCTTTACTTAATGATCTGACATTGATTTTCTGTCAAAAAGCTTCAAACACTCTTTTGTTTTTCACATGCAGTTTTGTAAAGTGTTTAGAATGGAACTTGGGAGACCCCCAACAGCTCTGACACAATATGAACACTTGTTTGTGTTAAAGGAATATGAGCTAAGCATATGAGACCATACAGATGGTTGAATGAACAAGGACCCTAAAGTCTTACTAGTTCTGTCATTGAAACATGGCTTTAAATACCTTCATACTGTCAATACCGTCTCTGTTCAGGGTTTTTAATATAATGCACTTATCTGGGATCAGTATTTAAAAAAAGCTGAAGGAATTGTTTTCTCTGCAAGGGATCTGAATGATGATCATTGTAATCAAAAGTCAGCTGCAGTCTCCAAAATACAAACAGTGCTGATGCCATTCCGTGCCATTTAGCAGATGCATTTCATTTAAGTTCAATGATTGTCTCACTGGACCAATCATGTGTTGAGTATCTCAGTATCTTAGTGATGATGTAGCAGGATTGTGATCTTAGCGCTGTAGTTCCTGGGTCTGTGATATTGCTTCTTATTTGCAGCTGGCCTTCATATATGCATTACTGCTTCAAACTAAACTGAAAGAACACAGACAGGAGTGTTGCAGAGAAGTGCATTGTGTTGAGCCGTGGTCATAGTCACCTTAAGAATGGAGTATGAAGTGGTGCCTCCAGGATGATGATAGAGGTTAACAGATGGGACTGAATAAAATATGCGTGAAAGCATAGGAAAAACAGACCAGTGCAGAGAGTTGGACTGCATTTGCAAGGGTCTCAGACTGTGCAGGGGGCAGAACGGGGAAACAGGAAGTTCTGCAGACACCCATGATTCTTATTTCTGCTTCCATCAGCATAGAAAGACTGGAAGAACACACACACACACAGTTCATGCACCAGATTGTTCTGACCTGGGGATTTGAACCCTTGTGCCAGGTAAACCTCTACTGACCCCCTCCAAGCTGAGCGTGACCCACATAATCCAAAACACAGATAGAAGCCATTAAATCAACCCCCATCTCACCAAAGTCTTCCCTCTGCGTGCAGTTGCCGTGGCAACCTGAAGGCCTTTTCCAGATGTTTGGAGGCCCTGGCTGAGCGAACTCCCTCTGTGCTGCTTTCCTGCTGTGCACTCAACAAACAACTTCTGGGTTAGTACCCCTCTTAACACCCACCTGCTGCCCCCTAGGACGTAACAACACAGGCCTGGGAGAACCATCATCAGTCATTATACTGTAAGAGTGGGTGAAGAGTTTGGTCTAAGGTTTGGCTTCTACACCAAGGGAAGCTTTAGCATGACAGTGCCTTTGTTTCATCACAGTTAGGAGTGTACAGGGAGTCCATAACAGCCATATATGTAATCCAGATTTCATGAGGAAGGATATTAAGTTACTGTGGTGTCCTCATTTACTCACCATGGGAATTGTATCCAGTCCTAAACCATTAGCTATTTATCTCTAAGTATATAAATTCCCTGGTAGCATGGCTAATGTAGAGTTTAAGCTTTTGACTTGAACTGTTAAATTAGCACATTGTTTTATACAAAGTGAGTTATAGAGCACTAATTTTAGAAGTAATCCCTTTGGAATAACCTGCAGTTAGGTTTCTTGCTCATGGGCAAAGTGATAAGTGATGGTAGTTCTCAGTAACTTGGTAACGCAGTTTGTATTCTAGAACGTATACTTTCAGTTTACAGTACATTTGAGCCCTCAAGAGTTTAGCATGATATATACAAAGTGAATGAATATATGCATAGAATATGCAGCATTCTTAATAGACCTTACGGTTAAATTGTAAATATTGTACAGTTAATTTTTTACTGTAAAGTATTGTCCAGGTAAAGTATTGTTTAATGTAAATGTCACATGAAATACTTATGTGGAAGTCTTTTTAAACATTTTTAACAAATGTAAATAGTTTGTTTTTTAAAGTTTGTTTCATTTTTCTTACCCATTGACAAATACTTGTGTTTTAAAATAAACCTTACAATATTTATTTATTTTTTATAATAATTGAATATTTTAATTGAGTTTGTTGTTTTTATCAAACAAATCCCAGATCTAGATCTGTATTTTTTCCTACAGATCTATCAGGATATGTGTGATCACTTGATATTATTTGACATATCTTGATCTGAAACATTGTGTTTAGATCTAAAAGAGGACCTAGATAGTTTATCCTGTGTTTACAGTGAAATAAAGACTCTCTAATCGCTCTTAACAAATGTGTGCTTTTGCTGTGACTCGTTTGCCAGTTGCGTTCACATCCATCATAGCACCTGCCAAAGTGGCGTGTGCAAGGGCCTTGAGCAAACCATTCTAGAAAAGAGCCACGTGTCCCAGCCGCCCCCCCAAAGAGCAACAACACCCTAGAGAGAGAGAACGGGGGCAAGGAATGAGGGCAACAGGTGCGTGTTTTTAATAGTGGCATGTAGTGCACACATTTTTCTCCAACCTCAGTGACGCTAATGATAAACGTGAAGTGACATGTTGAGGAACAGAAAGACGCAATATCTGCTGGTGCTTGCCTGGATGGTTCCTTTAAAAATAGAAGGTCAACATAGAACGATAATTCTTGAAATTGAACTGTCTTGTGGATTTACTGTTGTTTTCTGAATCATTGTTGTGCTGAATTATCTTCTGAGTCGGACTGCCATGCAGCTGCTAAAATCAAATTCAGAAGATGTAGCCAAAGATCAGGCTCTCTGCTACACTCTGTCTGTCACAGCGTTTCTTCACCATTTACAGAATGTTTTTTAATGTTTGGACTGGTAGAAATCCTTCAGAAATCCTTGCATAACCTCTTTTTAGGCTTTGTGTATTTTAGTTTATATGTTTTACTAAGATTCTCTGATTCAGAAATTCTGACACATTAAATCCACAAATAAACTGATCTGAACTCTTTATATACTTTATAAAAACCATCATAGAGGGTATTTGTCATGTGAATTTTCCATCAATGGCCTTAATTAGGTTATTTGTTGTTAGTTACTTTTATTATTTTATTTATCTTTTATTTTATTAATTGTTAGTTTGTTAGTTACAATTAACTTCTATTGTACAATGTCTTCTTAGTGTGTTTTCTATGCATCACACCAGCGAGTGCAACCTGAGGCAGTGTGGTGTGTGAGAACCAGAGACAAATATCACCTTTGCCTGGGCTGACCGGTTAAAAATGCGGCCACAGGCTTTGAGGGCCAGTGACTCCATTATCCATTATCTGAATGTAAGGTTACAGACATGGAAAGATTTGCACTAGGCTTTATTACCAGCTGTAGCATCTCCTAACACCTGCACCAAAGTCTTTTTGTCTTGGTTTGCATATGAACTACGCAGGAGCTGGCCCTACATCTAGGCCAAGCTGTAAAAGAGTAGCTGCATTGTGTGTGTGAGTTCAAGTAATGGACCGATAAGATCTCCATGACCTCCTCTCCACACTCTCCACTCTCTTTCTCTCCATTCTTCTACGCCCTTGTGTCTTTCTCATGTGAATTACAGAGAACCAGTCTGATTTGGTTCCCTTGGCCCTCCAAAGACACCCGGTGAAAGCCGCACTCTGGAAACCCCATGAGGCGCCTCACCTTCCCCTACAGCCTGTGTCAACCAGGACACTGTGGAGGGAAGGCTGCTCTCAGCCAGAATGCATTATGAACCCCATTATGAACTCTTTATGCACCCCCCACCCTGTGTGTTTGCCTCCCGGGGGGGTAATCAGGTCTTCATGCTGCCCAACAGCAGACATCATTTGCACACTCTTTCACCATGTGAGAAGATCCCTGTCCCTGCACCTTGAATGAAAGAAGCTCTTTCTTTTTCCACCTTGATCATCTGAAAACCCAGGCTGGAAGGTCTACAGTAACCAGATATGTCCATAGGCTCTGTCCCCTCTGATAGGGACTGTGAGATCTTTTTCGCTCGCCCCTCTCCCTCCTTTTCTCTCTTTTTTTTTCTGCAGTCTACAGAGTGGCGATCATTTGCAGTCCAGGTGTCTGATTTTCATTAAAATTGCAAATTGAAGTGGATGCCTCATCTGATAAGAAGGGACAACTGGGACGCTCTCATTCTGTTCCTCTCTCACTTTCTTTCCATTCATTACTCATGCTCACACTATCTGCCCGTGAGGACAAGCAAGGGTTGTATCTCACCACACTACAGTGAACACTTTATCCTGACCAGAAAATGCTTGATCCCTGATTAAGAGTGATGTATCTGTCTGTAAATACAGGTGAGACACTTTGAGTGAGAGAGAATGGAGTTTATCCAATGTGGAACATTGTGGCGATAAGCTCAGCCAACATCATTATCAAACTGAGCAAGTGGTTATTCAAAACTCCCTTTTAAAACTTTAGGTTTAGCAAATTGTCATCTTTATTGTGTCACACAGATTTGTGCATCAGACCTGTACACTATAAATAATGGTAAGGGGGAGTTTTTACGTTTGTAAAGTATCTTAGTGTTTTTACTTTAGGATACAATAAATAAGCATAGCAAGTGAGATAAAATCTGTTCAAAGAGGTGTTTTTCACAGCATGTACTGGAGTATTAAAACAATATGGTTCCATGGATTAATTGTTGAGCAATTTTATATACTGTTGTTGTTGATTTTGTTTAGTGACATGTTGTCTTGTTGTTTCATGAGTAGTTTTTTCTTTATTTAAAATCCTAGTTAGTAAAATTTTTCAATAAAAAATTATGTTTCGTAAATTGTTATGGTCTGAGTGTGATGATTTTACTTGATGATGTTTTATGTGTTGTCAACATTCCTTCATAAAGTAAGTTTTTCATAGAAAATGTGAGATGAGAAAAATGAAAATTTGATATTTAAATAAAGTTTTTAAATAAAGAATATATTTGCATAGAACTTTTTAAAGTTGAGGAAAGCTATTTTGCCACACAGTTGTGTCACATAACTTTGTGTCTAAGACTGTCATTTTCAGTGCAGTTTTAGGAGTAAATGTGGCATTTAGCAGTTTGGGGTTAGATTTACAACAAATAAAAAAGGACTGGAAGAAAAAAGGAATGAAGAAAGGATGAAAGAAAGAAATGGAATCTCTCAGGCAGCTCAGCTGGAATGCTAAGGCTCAGAACAACAGCTGTGCATCGTGTTCTCATCTCGCGGTGAAATGTCACACCAAATTTCTTTGCCTGAATCTCCAAATTAACAAAGACATTTGCTTAGCATGGAAAACTTCTCTGTTTCAGAATCAGGCACATCAAGCGAGTGAAAAAAAAATAGCAGCTGTGGTGCATCTATCTTATTTCTCTCTCATTCTGATCTCCTTGTTTGACATGGAAATGAACAAAGCCACTTTAATGCTGAGAACAATTAACTTTCATGTGAAACAAAACTCTTACCGCTAGCGCTTAGCTTTGAGCGCTGGGTGTTGCTGGACATATTTTTGAACAGACATAATTATTTTGTGACATGTTGTAAAAGTCTCAAGAATTAATTTGTGTCAAGTGAAACCCCCTATTGAATTTACAGAGGGTTAAGAATGATTCTGGGTTAACAAGTGTGAAAACCCCCTTTAAGGAAGAGGAGTAGAATAAACATCTATAAGCACCAAAGTTCACAAAGGTGAGGTGAAACTCATCAGTCCTGTCGGATGATAAATGCTCTCAGTGGTGAATGGTTACAGCAACATATCTCCCATAGTTCACCTGGGCGTGTGTGAAGGACGAGCAAAGTGGAACAAGAGAGCAGCTATGTCAATACCTCAGATACTTGGAAAAATGTCACCCCTGCTTTGTGTTTCTCCTTCTGCTTTCTTGGTTATACAAACATGTCTCTCTAAGCAGAAGGTCTATAGCTCTATTTCTGTGTCAGATAAACCACATTTAAATCATATTATATGGTTTCCTTTTCAAGCTAAGTTGCATACAGATGAATAATTGTGTGTCTTTCTTAATAATTCTGTTGGTCTGCCTTTTCCACTTAAGTCGTGATTTATTGCACAACTGGTTTCATCCCATGTGGTCCAGTTGATCCTGACCTGTGCCCTTTATAGAGGTTTCCGGTTGGTTCTGGTTGGTTTAACACATGGATTCTGTACAGCTGGACCTGTCTGCAGGCTGCACCTGGCTAAGCAGGTCCTGACAGCCTTTAAGTTCTCACGACATCACGCCATTGCAGCGCACCTGTTAGTTACCAGGCAACATGTGTGCATTCCACAATAACACTCTGTTGCAATGAATGGCGTACAGTAAGAGGCAGTTTTACTTATGATTTTTAGTGTTATCTCATATATATTTCCTGCTTATTTTTAAGCAAAATTTATATTTAAAGATCTAGGCATGTATATGCACAACTAATATTGTTTAGTTCCTGCTATATAAACATTGTGATACAGTTCTGGCAGTTCTTATGACAAGAAAATGTTTTGTTGCTTGTTGGAAATTTTAATATAAAAGATAAATAAAATTACAGTTTTAATTATGCAAGTGGTATATTAAATATATGCCTGTATGAATTGTATTTTAATGTAAAATATTTGTCCTTTTGCAAATTCTGTGAATGGTTTTAACAGGACTGGCTAACTGGTGTGGAGATGGCCTGTTAAGTGATGTGCATCCCACACATACAAACATAAACACAGACTCCATCTGTTTGGAGGCAAGCTGTGATCTGAGAAACAGAGTGAAGCTGAAGTATTCACACACGCCACAAAGAGCCAATTATGAGTCAGATCTGGACGGAGGGACAGCGGAGAGAGAGATAATAGGGGCTTGTCTTACCCTGATGGGACAGAGATGTTGTTCTTGAGTGTCACTTTCTTCTCACCATGTATAAGACAAGCGGCCAATGTGTCCATTAAGCAGCTTTATTGAATACATACCCGCAAGCCAGATTCAGTGGCCACATATCAAATTAGTTCAATGGAGCAAAATAAAAGCACAACTTATTCAGGGGGTATATTTCAGCTTCTGACTGCAGTGCCTTTGTTGTTAAATGGAGCATTAAACAATAAAAATCCATTAAGAAACATTAAGTCTTATTTAGGATCAAAACTTTGTTTGCTTTATCTTAGCCATATTTAATTTGCAATACAAAATACTGCCAATCTTGTTTGTTTATAAATATAACTATTTTATTTTAAAGGCACAACAAAATACCACCATAAAGTTTCACTCTGCCTGGGCCAATAAGAGAGACCATTTACCTTTATTCTAGTTTTGGATTCAAAATATTATCAGACCAACAATGAAAACCTTTACAGAACTTTCAAACCTAAACAGTTTTAGCCTTTGTTAACATCTTTAGCATTTTATAATAGGCCTCATATTCCAAATATAATGTTGCTCAGGTATTTGTGTTGTATAGTGGTGAACATTAAGAAATCTCTACCATGTAATCGATGTAACCTAAAAACAAAACACTTTATTTTACCACAGATTCCTCTTAGGTCTTCTGGCAATCAGCTCTATTTAAACGACCACTCCTGGGAATTGCACTTGTCTGGAATATCAGAAAACAAGTCAAACTCAAAGCATTCCAAGTTCTGAACTTGGGAGAGTTTGGAAAATGTGCAGCTGTGTCCAGATGGTCATTATATATGAAGGCCTGAGGCAATAAACAAAGATTGGAAATGAGTTAGTGTCTTGATGTGGATAGTAACGACACAGTTTACTCAATACAAGCATTTTACAGTAACAGCACATTAAATAAATGGGGTGTGTGTTTGTGAGTATGCAAGACTCATGCCTCTACATGCAATGATATTTAAATGCAATAATTTGCATAAACTGGCATTCCAAAATGAAAGAGTATGTGTGTATGATCCTGGTATTTACTGTCAACTGTATTATTACGGAAGTGCAGCAATACCAGCAAAGCTTATAAATCAAACAGAATGATCTATTTTGAAAATCTTTGACAATTTTTCTGTGATGGTCAGGTGTAAGGGTTCATTGGTGTGTGTGTGTGTGTGTCCTGTTTTTTATACTAGAGCATCAGCATCTGGTGAACTATTCTCACACACCAGGTGCGGCTGGAGGCCTTGCGCTGTGTCAGCACATTGCACAGAAATATGAGAGCATATAATATAAAACACTCACACACACAGTTTTGGAGACTGCAGTGTGGTGCAGTTTAAAACTACATGGACATGATTGATGTAAACTTAAGTGGCTATAACCAGTAATTAGCATATGGCTACCAACTCATCATTTTATAATAACTCATTTTAAATCTCATTACTGTCATTTACGCTGTATATATTTTTACCATCCTTTACTTGTATACAGCCTGCTCTGCCTAGACTAGCTCTGAAATACTTACAAGAATCTGTGTAGAAATGAGAGTAACATACTCACCAAAGTGACTTGAACGATAAATCGTGTTTGGCTTGTGCGTGTCATAGTTTTGACCATGAACATCCCTCTCTCTGTAACCACACAGCATGATTTCCACCACAGTCCAGCGTTTGTCATTTCAACGCCTTCACAAATAACTGGATAACTGAGGTTAGAAGGATGTTTATGGTTAAGGAACTGCTTGTCGGAAATCTGGACTGAACCACTCAGTTTAAAAATGTTCTACCACATTTTTCATACATATGATAGATGCTGCATGTCACATTATAAGACATGCTCTTATGTAAACTACACATCTGATGCTACAGGTTATCGGAGGCTATTTTGGCTACTTGAAGACTTAGAGTCAAGCTTAAATATGTGGGATTTTTAGCAACAGACATCATCAATGATTTAGATCCAGCACAGAGAGGCACAATAATGAGAAGCAAATGTTATAACTTGGATCATTTTAATATGAATGCAAAATCGGACAAGCTTTAATCTGTTTTAAATCAGGGAAATTAAGGGTTAGGTTTTTTTTGCAGCAAAACTGAGGGCAGTTTCTCGATGTTTAAAGACACCTGCACCATCTGTGTAACTGCATCATTTTTCTTTACTTTAAAAAATACTTAATACTTAAAAATGGAGAAGGACTTTATTACAAAGGGATTTAAAATTAAACAAATAATTCATCACAGGAAAATTGCGGTAGTTTACGAATAACAGGACATTTGGAATACAAATTCTCACAGGGGCCAAACCCTTAACCAGTCTGGCATGTTATAAAAGTAAGTAATGATAATGCAGATGAGATTAGATAATGCGTAGAGATAGGTTGCCCCCTGGTGGAGAAGAGATGCGTTCCTATGCGCTACAGCCCTCCGTTGTGTTCCGGAGGTCCTTGGGGAAACCCATTTATGTGTCTGATGTGTTGACCCAGTCAGACATACATTTATATACACCTACATTATAATGAAATTAAATGACTAAAAGTAAACTACATCATTTCAATTAAACTAAACTAAGTGACTAAAATGCTGTATAAACAGTTCAGAATCTTAAAGTGAATGTGGGTTTCCAGTAAGGCAGCATTTGATCATGGAAAAACAGACTGTTGTGTTTAACATATAGTGTTGAGTGTTGGGTACACCCTGAAGGCAGTTCAGTTAGAAACGCTCTGTTTTGATGGAAGTCTGTTGGCTCACACTTTTTGTGAGGCTCATTCCTCACTTGAGATCTCAGCAGCTGAAACGTGAAAGTTGTTGGCCCAGCTGAATCACAGCCGCAGGGTGGTCCCCCCCCTTCTCTCTCTTTTTTCAGTTACACATACAAACCTTTAATACGTTAAAACTTTTTCATATTGTCTTTTTCTATATGTAATGCATTCTGGCTTCAGAGAACTGAGCCATGTTTTGGACATCTGGGACAATAAACAGTAGCTTACTGTATCTTACTGTAAAACAAGCAAACAAAACAAAAAGAAAGCATAAGAAACAGCTGTTTGTTTTTTTTGTCTCTCTGTGCTTCTTCTAAATCAGCACAGTCTACTGAATGCTCTGTTTTGATACACAAAATTCTAGTATTAAATCTGTGCAGGTAACTCTTTGAAGGAAAAAACTACAAATTAAAACTCTTGTTTATCATCTCATGTTTTACACCGAAAGCAATGTTGTAATTAATAATTTGAGGTAGTGTATTACTGTGAATAGTTATTTTTTAAAAGATGAAGACAAATGTTTTATTCATGAGTAAACTTTTTCTTTTACAATTCAAAAGATTGTAGGCGCAATACAAGGACATTTTTATGACCGTCCACCAGATGGCATTAGTGCTTCATATTTTAAACTTTATTTCCCTTAACGTGAAGAATTTATGGTGGTAAATTATTTAAGTTTATTTTTGTTATTTAAGTTTTGGCTGCAAATAGTTATTTGAACGACATGGCTCAGCATGAAAGAGTTTAAGTCAGTGCAGATTTATAATTTACATGAGTTAGGTCTTACTGCTGTTTGTCAAGGACTGCCCCAGTAACCAGTGATAATGTCACAGAAATCCTTCACCGGAGACTTTAAACAGGGCATTTATCTGAAAAGCATGTTTATGATGTTAATACTCTATCAAGAACGTGTGTTGTCTGTGTTTGTTGCATACTGCAATATCACAGAACTCAAGCACTTTAAATTGAAATCTTATTAAGCAACAAGATTTTTGCTGGACGTCTTTTGCCAGAGCCAGGTGCTGTTACTGTGGCAACAGGCTGCTGTGATGTGTGTGCGTGTGTGTGTAACATCTGTTTGCCAAGATCTGTTTGGTCCATTGCACAAGCAGCAGATCTTCTTGTCCATATGGAAGAAAGAATTAGATCATAATCAACATTTTATGTATCTGCAATAATGTTTAACATTGACTGCACTATAGAGTTTCCTGTTAAGGAAACAAAAATTAATCGATCAAAATTGATCACGAATTGAAAGCTGTTATTTGGGCTTATTTGTAATGTAATTGTCAAATAAATGTTAAGTAAAATGTTCTGTGTCTTCAAGAATAATCTAAATTACTCTGCTAACGCTTTGAAGGGCCCTTCAAGAAACCCACTTATGAAATGAGTGATCTGGTGAATGAGGGGTTTTGAGAACTTCAGTAGAAGGAAATATTGTCTGTAAATAATGCCATAAATTTCAGTTAATTTCCCACATAAAGGTATATAAATGGATTCAGCAGACTGGGACGATGGCACATAAATCGCCTGGGTTACGTTTATAGTTATTTTATCTGCTTTTGGAGCTCTTGTGTTCCACTGAAAAACTAAATATGGGTTTAGAGCGACAGGAGTAAATAATTACAGAATTTTCATTTTTGCGTGAACTATTACATTAATCCTCTCACTTTATTTCTTCAAAACTCTTCACCGGTCTCCTGTGTTCCGCCAATGTGTTGACATTTACACAATTCCACGCATAGTTGAGTAAATGTCATTTTGTGTGGATATGAACTGTTTTTCAACGATGAATTACAGGCCACTGATATGTGCAGCTCCTGACAGATGGATGTATGCGTTTAAAGGGGAAAACGTTATTCTTTCCTTATGTCAACAATTGAAAACATGATGGAACTCCAGAATTTGTTGTTTTATTAACACTGTTATTGCTTTTGTCTCCTCAGACTGTCTCATACCTGTCATACAGCTGAGACAGACAGATATATTATAAATAAAGTACAGCACATGTCCACTATAGTGTAATGGTGATGCGAATGCATGATTCAAGTTGTGAACCGATGACAGCTTGTCTGACTTACAAATCAATAGAACCTTATTAATGTAGTTGTTTTTTTACTTATGGTCAAGGAAATAAAAACAACAGCATAGAAATGCAATATGTGAAAAAGAGGTACTAGTATTTTCAGAGGATCTTTTTGGGGTCACATGTGACAGTGTTGAGAGACATTGAGTTCTGACCTCCACTGTGAGTTGATGTTAAAATGATGACATCACACCCTACAAGAGAATGATATACTGAATATGTGACTGAATTTGTATCTGTCTGTAATATGTTTCAATTTGCTCATTTGTTTGTATGTCTGAGATCATTTTAACAGCCTTTTTATTTGTACCATCAAACCACTAACAAAGGTTCCATAAATTGGTTCTAGCTAGCTGTAATGTATACTATACCTTGCATACTACAAGCCGGTATAAACAGCTACACAGAAGGGACATTATCAGATCTAAAGCATTTTTTGACAATACACTACTGTGAACGTTTCTCACAATAAACAATCGTGTGTTCTGCATTCACTATGCCTTTCATACATCTGTATTCATAATGTTTACCCAGAAGATACATCAACAATAACAAAAACAACACTGATCAGAATACAGCAGATGAAAAATGCGCTTTAAGAGTGACGGTGACAGATATTGGCGCAAAGGGAGAAGCAGAACGAGAGTATTTTTGGCAGGTGAAAGGTGCGGAAAAAGTCCCGGGCTGGCTTAAATAATTTAACACATCGCCTTTTCCCCGAGATCAATCGTCGACTTTCAGGTTCCTTACCTGACCTACAAGGTCTTCAGATCTTCTGAACTCTGTATCTGAATCTCTATAGCTAAGTGCAGTCAAGTAAAATTCACATCTAGATCCAACAGTCTATTTCTCTCTCAGTTTTCATACAATCCATACTGCTGTTAGAGAAGCATAAGAGCGCCCGTGTGCGCAGTTTTATGAGCAGAGCATTATCTGGGGAGCTTAAATTAAAGGTGCGCTTATTTTCTAAAAGGATTTTGACCTCTGTGTCTTTCTGACAGGGGGAATCATTAACTGGTCGCTGTTTCAGCCCCTCTAATGCAAATTTCACGTCAAAACATCAAACGAGCCTCTGATCAAAGGTCATCTCCCCTTTGTGGAGGTGTTTGATAGCAAAATTTCTATTTCATCTCCAGCTGTCATACCGCGTTACAGCGCCAGAGGAAACAAGGGAGGCACTTGTGCGCTGAGCGCAAGTCTAGGGGAGCGAGAAAACGCTCTTTTGCGGTGATTATGACTGGTGTGTGTTCTGGAAACTTGTTTTCTTTTCCAGATGATGGACCTCTCTTATGAGGGAAGCATGTGAACTTTATTAAAAAAAAGAAAAAAGAACGGGGTGATAGCGGTAGTCAGTTTAAAGCTGTGTAAATTCCCTGGATATTTTTGCCCTTGTAATGTAGGCTTTGCAATAAAGACCCTAATCTAGATTTGTGTGTTAGTATAAAACCCTAAATTGTTCACATAACAAAACAAAACATTTTGCCAAGTGTAAATGCACCAACAGTAGGGTTCAAACCCAAACCTTATTGACCTGAAATGACATTTCCATGAGAAATTATTTGATCACTAATAAGCATAAAAAGTTGAGGAGAAGAAACTTTTCATTAAATTCTTATTTGTGGTATCGTAGCTCATGATGTTGCTTTCAAGGTAATACTAAACCCATTTAAACCCAGCTATAACATTTAAAAAACATCTGCCAGATGCATTCGTATAAATGTACACGTGAGAAGATGCTAATCTGCATACTGGCAATAACCTGCAGCATATACACCTGCAGCAATAACCTGCTGTACAATACACTATTCCCAATCTCACGTCCCATTCCAGAATTCATTACCACAGGAATGCATGAAATCAAACAAGCAGCACCAATGTAGACGTCATTGCCTTTTGCACTGCATTCATTACTGCATTTTCTGTTGGTCTCTGCCATTTTCCATGCAGATGCAATACCTGCGGAGGGCGGTTGCTCGAATGCAGGCCCATGGAATAGATTTCACGCCTCATAATACATACCCAGTGAAAATGACACTGCATGCAGATCAGTTTGGGATTAGATAGACTATATTACACACGTGAATAACAGTTAAAACTGCAGTTGGAAAGCTGGGTGAGGTTCTAGTGTTGAGTTGGAAAAAATAAATGTAACCCAAACGCAAGCTTGGAGTGTCAGCATGGCAACTTCAAAAAAAGTTGCATGTAACTTAATGGCGTGCACATCTCTTTGCATGTCAGATATGTTACTGTTGTGATGGCAGGCACATATTTACGCTTCTATGCATATAGACGCATGTTGAGTATTTCACACGAGTATTTATTTACCAGGCGTGCGACGATAAGAGACGGTCTGCGGTTCTTTCTTAGACTGACAGATGGCAGTGTTGCACTTCCACTAAAAACTAGTTAGGACGTTTGCATTCGTGGCACATCCCTACATTTACTCTTTGAATCTCAGCATAGGTGTGTATTTGTTTAACGCTTTCGGTTTTTGGAAGGTGTTAGGATTAAATGAAGGCACCACGCTGCGCCTTTGTACCTGGGAAGATGCGTTACGTATTTCTGTTACTTGAACGCTTGTAAAGTTCATACATGCGACTGAACTGTTGTGCGTATACAGTAAGCGCCTTTTTTTTTATTTCATCCGCGTATTTCGTAAACGTTTCCATTAGATTCATGCTTTCGATTGAGACTTATAAAATGCATAACCTGTTTTGCTTTGTTCTGCCTCACTTTACAAAACTTTAAAACTGATTTATATGCGACACAGGTTCTCTAATATGAGAATATGATGTCTGAAAGACCATCAGTGTTAGAGAAACACAAAACTCATCTCCGTAACAGATTGCCTTGTCGTAACATGTCCAAAATGAGTCTATGGGAGATAGATAGATTCATTCCAATGGGCAATTTATTCTCCAGGCTGCATATTAAAGTCAAACCTCAATGTCCATTGTGGGGGATAAGGGATAAAGACTTTCACTACACCTCTAATAAACAAAGAGAGAGGTGGAGAGATTAAGAAATGTTATTCAAGATTTATCCACAGATTTTTTTGAAGGACCATCAAAATGCCAAGCTTAGTCTGGTAGAGTCCCTCTGGGGCGGTTTAGCTGCAAGTAAATTAGACGTATGTATTTTTCAGTCTTTGTATTACTTCCATTATATTCACAATGTTTGCCCACTCTTTCTCTCTCAGGTCAGAGCCTTTGCCACACAAAGACCCATCATTAGTATTCCTTCTACGGCTTTGCACCAGACAGCCAGCCCTGCTTATAAAAAGCTCCTCTCTATCACAAAGAGACATCCCCCACCTATACACATAGTGATGGGCTTATTTAAGCATGAGATATAGATGTATAAATGGAAAGAGAAAGCTGAAAACCTTTATCTAACAACACAAAACCTATCCTGACTCAATCTGTTCCATTTTTGTTTAGGTCTGATTGAACAGGAATATGTAAACAGAGTTGAAACATCTTTCCTTTCAGAAAAGATGGGTCTTTGCATGCACACATGGACATATGCATACATGCCCTCACTCACTTATAAATACAGTACAGTGGCCTGGTTAACAGCTGTCAGATTGTCATATGAAATGACCTTTACCTAAATCTGCTCATGTCTCTGAGCGGCAATGAGTGGCTTTGCATCAGGACAGAGGCCTACATCATCAAGACGTGTGTGTGTGTGTTGTGTGTGTGTTTAACAACATCCCCCCAAAAATGTTGTTGCTGGTAGGTTGTGCTTCCCGAGCTAATGAGATTTAGTGGAGTTCATTGTTGGGTTTCATCAGTATTCATTTTGATACAGATGTTTCTCCTAAAATGTTGTAGAATAAAGAAAAACAGATACAAATGAGGCATACAGAAATACTAAAGAACTTCAAATCTACAAACTACAAAAGAGATAAATTGGTGATGATAAACGATGCTTTAGTTCATATTGACATTTTTTTTCAACATCAGCCTGAGAATCAAGAGTCTTTTTTTAATCTCATGGAGATATTAAAGAGACATCATTTGTGGTTTATTTTTACTATGGAATGGAATAGATGAAAAGATGGACTGATGTTTATTGAGAGATGGGAAATGTAAAATCATAAAATCTCTTGCGTTAAAATCATCTTTGGCACTGAAGGTTTTTATTACAATACAGTTAATATATTCCAAATGTTCACCAGGCAAACAGATTTATTTATGAAATGTATTAATATTATCTGGAATTTGAGAGGATATTACATTCTTGAAATGTTAATGTCCCTGTAAGAACAAACAAAGACTTTCATTTTTATTAATTTTAGTTAAATCACTCAGACTCTAAATCACATTTATTTCTACTATAATTTAAGCAAAAGCAAAATATTATCTCTGCTTATAAAAGTGTCAATATTTATCTTCTGTTTCCTGGATGCACATGTGCTTCCTTCTGAACTCAGATCAGTTAATTAATTATGATTCTAGTCACTGACATGGATGAATGTTATTCAGTTTAAATTATGCAACCTAACAACAGGGGCAAGTTGTCACAATGTGGGTCTGTTATTATTATTCACCCAATTATAGGTATTTTAACAACAATTAAACAGTAGACAATTTTAATTTTCTGCATTTTGCCAGCATAAATTCTAATTAACAAATTGTATTAAATTATAATGCATAAACACGTGTGGTAGTGTAGCCCTATTAAAATCTTAGTTTCTTAAACTATATCTAGTGACAATAGTGAAAACTCCCCTATGTGATTTTAAGACCCGGTCTCCCTTTATGTGGTTTGCATAAGCTAAGAATCTTTATCTGTCTTCATATGTTGCATGAGATCATTCAATTCTAAAGGAATTTTTCCTTTTAATTTAGCTTTGATTTACACAATATTTATTCAGTAAATCTTACGTACTCAACCATTTTATAGTTGAAACATGAAGAAACACATTTTTCTATGTAAGCCTGACTCAGCACATGCATTGTACAGTCTAGTGTTTTTCTCATAGCTGAGGTGAAGTATGGCAGGAGCTGTTGCAGTAAAACCACGATGCCCTTGTTAAAAGAATGGACACCTGAGGCTGGTTCAGATGCATCTATATCCAGAGTGTGATCTTAAGCTGAAACATTCTCGTCTGACCCAGGATCATTCAAGCCCTCTGGAAACACAGCCAGGGAATCAATCACACATAATACCAACCAGCCTCTCCTTTAGAGCTTCAAAAAAACACAGACCTCCTTTCTCCCTCTTTGCTCTGTAGGGCAGAGTTTGGATATGAATTTCTGTCTCACTTTCCCAAGGGCAGCTGGACACTTCATGTCTCACTGCAAATGTTATCGCAATGTGTTCTGGTCAAGATAATAGGGACACCTGTGTTATACTTAAAAGGTGTTATGTGGTAGTTTCAACACTAATACGTACCTCTTCTGGTATATTGCTTTACAGCAAACTGTTTTTAATTTAGTATTGGCATTGTACATTGGAACTACATAACATAAATATGGAAATGATCAATTTTGATTTAATGTTTCTTGAAGTTCACACGCAGCGCACGCAGCGCAAAACAAAATGCGGTCAGGTTTGTTTATATTTTTTGTTTACACTCATAAAACTTTTGTTCCAGCGCCTGTGAATTTAATGATTTTAAAATTCAAGTATTCATGAGACAAACAGTTGAAAAAAATAGGCTATAATTGTAAAACACCAAACAGTACAATTATAAAGCAATCTGTGTTATAATGTTAGCAAAGCTGTGAAACAGCTGAAAGTTTTCAGATTTAAAAGCAATTATAGCCAAAGCTGGTAAATATTTGCTTAAATGTGGGGTAGATAAAATCCAGACCAGGATTGAAATATGAGATTATATTGCTTTCAGTTGAAAATCAAATAAATCAACATATGAGAGATGGTCTATTAGATTCACTGTCATACAGTTACTGTAAAGTTTCATCGTTGCATTTCCTGCCGCCAGAAAAGCTCCAGGATGATGTTATTGCCTCCATGTGATACATTATGTTGACATGAGTGCTGAATATCCTCCTGAGAAACAGAATAAAAAATGAGAAAAGGGCATCTAAGTTTCTGCTGGGAACCCAGAATTCATGCCATGCGATTTGATTTGCTGAAGGATCTTTCCGTGCGGCTGCGGTGAAATTTATGACAGTCAGAGCTTTCATGCGTGGCACCACTTATACTCAGGGGCTCTCTCTAATGCCATCCCTCTACTAAAGCAGAGACCTCTCAGCCGGAGGTCCACCACCCTCTCTATCTGTTTTTAGAGCTGAGCAACTGAATGGGGCTCTACGAGAGAGAGAGAGAGAGAGAGAGACACAATTAGGAGGATGCTAAATAAAGCCTGATTGTACAGAACTGGATCCATCAGCTTGTCAGGTAGGACAAATGAGCTCTGTTGCAGCAGGTTCCATTGTGCCTTATTTATTTGCATTAATAACTTGAAGGGCAGATGCAGCACGGTCACTAAACCTAATGAAGTGTTACCAAAGAGAGACAAGATAGGGGTTTGGGGAACTCACAGTATTATACAAGTTTAATGTGGCATGAGGTTACATTCAGATAGCAAGATTATTACATTTAACATTCCATCGGTACATTGTTTTATGTATATA
>JBAJNP010008688.1:0-19713 GCA_036877545.1 Yasuhikotakia modesta
CAGAAAATAATGAACTTTATCATAATATGCTAATTTTCTGAAAAGGACCTGTATAATGACGTGGTATAACAATGTAGACATGGTTTATGGGAAACACTTCCTGTGCACTTATAAATCAAATTGCTTAAAAACGTACTAAATGGTGAATTTGTGATAATTACAAAAAGGGAAAAGGTTTCTGTGAAGGTTAGGTTTATGTATAAGGGAGAAAATGTCTTCATAAACCACATGTGCCAACGTGTGTGTACTTTCTAAGTTGTTTCCTATGAGGTGTTACAGAACAAAGGAAGATAATGATAGGGAATTATAAAGGAGAGAGGTTTCTATGCGGTTAGAATGAGAATGTGTGTTAGTGAATGGGAAATATTCTCAACAGAGATTCACTGTAGTGTACACTGATAGAACTCATCAGGTTAGATTTATGTGTGCGTTATATAACTTCTGTGGCTGTACAGAGCCCATATGGTGTCTCCTAATTACCTTTTTTGTGAAGGCCTAATGATGTCTGTCTCACTACTGTATTTCTATGCATTACACACACACCACACACACACACACACACACACACTTTCTTGCTATCTTCCTTTATTTCTCAGCTGCTATTGACCCAGATTTTTCACAGCACAAAAGTTTGGGTCAAAATGAGAGAAAGAGAGTGAGCAAGTGGTTTGAATAAGTTGTTTGGTTGAAGTCAAGTTCAGACTAATTAAAGGGTCTGTTTAGTACATGGTTTATCTATACTCTGAACTGTGGAGTTTGTTTTAGTATAACCTAAGCAGGGACTGGTTGTACACTGGAATCACACAATGCACTCTAATTATGAGTTAACTTCATTACCATGATCCTATTGGTGTGGTCTTGTGGTGTGGTCTTGTGGTGTGGAAGGAATGGGTTTTGCTGTCTGGGACTTTGAGTTTAACTCCTTATCCTTTTTATTTCCTTTTGTTTTGTCTCACATTTTTATTCCACTCTGTTATAAATGAAGACTTTACTATTGACTTTGAAACAGTGTACTCTGCACTCTGAAACTGCACTCAGATTGACCAAGTTTCTGCTCTGTCGTCTATATTTATCTTATGGCTGTATATGTCTGCTGTTCATAAACAACTTCCTTAATCATTTCCTTCTAGAAGTTTTGAAAGAAATACCTGAGAGAAATAATGAAACGATTAATGACTCTGAGATATGAAAGAGCAATTAGATTTTCCTCTGGACATTTTCTGTTAAACCATCTAGCAAGAGTCCATCAATCTTTAGCTTGATGTGAAAATGTATATTGCAGCTCTATACTAAATTCTTTGTAACAGACCACTATATGCCCACCAGACCTGCTTGTTTTTCTCACTTTCACCCATAGGAAATGCACACCCTTCCTTAACATAGAACACTAGTGCTAACAAACACCTTAAAATTACCTCATCACACTTTCCACTCTCCTCAGAGCGGTGGAGAACTGAAACCGCTGTTTGTTCGCTGGTCTCAGGTTCTCATAATTTGTGGAGACAGCTTGCCTGCATCCTGTGTTTGTATTTTATTCGCCTACCGTCGGTCAGATGCCTGACTGATATGATCTGGTGGAGTAATTTTAGAGAGCTGGAGCCATGCACATAATACACACAGACTCATGCTTTGTAGCAGAAACTCATGTTTTCTCATTTGTTCACCTCATTGTTTTACAGTATTTATTTGCTTTAAAACATATTGCAAGGTTTGGATGCTAAATAAATTATGGTAGAAGGCTTTTTTATTCATTATAGAATGGGTCAAGCGTAGAAAGAGATTTCTGAATACAGTTTTAAAGGTCTGTGCATGTTTCTACTCCCTTTTCCTGCTTTGTTTGCTGCAGTCAACAGGGACACTCTAGATTCCCAGTTCTCCTCTTCTGGAATGACCTCTACATTAGCGCAGAGTATGATTGATTTGTACTGGGGGGGTTTCAGTCTCAAGAGATTTTTGCCTACCAGGCCAAAGCACTGACAGTGCATTGAAGACTAAGCTTCAGAATTGCTCTTATGGAGAGGTTTATTAGCTCAACTCCAGTCCTTGAGGGCCACTACACGGTTTAGCTCTAACTATAATTAAACACACCTGCCTTTGATATTCAATTAATCCTTGACCTTGATTAGTTAGATTTAGATGTGTTGGATTAGGGTTGGAACTAATCTTGACAGGACAGCGGCCCTGTAGGACCGGAGTTGGATGAGCCCTGCTCAGTGCAGGAAAACCAATTCCTGTGATTATCAGTTTGGTTGTTGTTTACTGGATAAGCTATATCAGTCTCTTTATCACTGGTCTATATAAGCCCCAGTGGATGTATTCCAAAACAACCTCACGCAAGCTACTGATTTTCATCTGATCAGGATCAGCTTACAAAAGGCTGACTCAACATCAGCAGCACTGATCCGCAGGAGTCTGTTGCACGTAGCTCGTGTCAAACATGTTGTGACGTTATTTTTATTAAGTCATTTATTTTAGAGGGTTTAAAAGACATTAAAAAACATGTAACGTTCTTATTTCAATAAAAGCTAACTTTTGTTCAAATTAGAACAGTGATGAATGAAGACATGCTATTTAGCTAATATTTAAATTACAAGTCTTTTTAGAGGCATTTTACATAAAATATATAATATCTACATATATAATGTATACATTATGTATTTTACATTACATTTACATTGAATTTACAAAATGTTTGTTCGATTACAAAATTAAGTTTTGTTTGGAAACATTACACAATATTTTTTTATATTTTTTCTTAAATATTTTTTCTTAGAACAGTGCAGTAGTGTGACAGTGATGAATTGTGGAAGGCTGCAGGAAAAGTCAAAGTTCAAGCAAAGGTCATATTGGTTCAAAATGCAGAAATGTGCAAACAATTGTACTCAGTTCTATGCATGACATTAGCGGTCACCACGTACACTATGCATGTGTGTTTATACTCACCAAAGAATTAATGGAACGTATTTTCATCTCAGTTTGAAAGGCAAAACCCTCATATGATATTCAGAGCCACATCTTTTCTCTTGTGTTTTTGTCTTCTCTTCTTTGTTAATCTCCCTCCCTCTCCCTCTCTCTCTCTCTCTCTCTCAGCTCCTCCTCCACTGAATCACATCATGAATGCTAATAGCAGTGTCAGCCTGTCATGACACAAAGTCTTTATTTTTTGAATGTTGCAAGTATTAGCTCACATCCTGTATCTCAGTTTCGCTCTGTACTCGGATTCAAATGTAAACTAGTTTACTTTCAAAAAAAGGAAAAATTATCGGACAAGGAAAATCAAAGATGTTCTCAAGTGAACCCAACACACAGACATTCAAACACCCACAAAATATGCCTTGCATGGTTCGTTTTGTCAGCTGGTGCTGTGAGTGAGTGATGTAGACAGAGGAAAGACAGCTGGACATAAACTATTACAACCCAGTGCTCCATTAACACAGTATCTCAACCTATTTTTTTACTTTCACTGCGCTTTTATCTGGACTCCATTAATCCAATTTTTATGCCTTAAGGTGAGAGATTTCTTTATGTGCTGTTAAAGCAAGCAGATGCATTTCTTTTGACAAATGCATTCATGTACATTCATAAAACATTTGACATGTACATTTGACAAATGCATTCATAAAAACAGTTTAATTACTAAATATACACATAACTAAGCAATAATGTAATCCCCTTCCAGTTGAAAAATGAAAGACAAAAGTCTATCAAGAATTCTCTAGCATTTTAATTTTTTTTTCAAAATGTTTCTATTTACACAAATTCTTCCCACATATTTATTCAGGTGAAGAAAGATACAGATTTAAGCTCAAAGTTAGCAGACATTCAACATTTCCTACAGGAGGATAGAAAGAGTACAAATTGTGTATTTATGTACAGTATACATGATTTCAAGTTAAAACATTTAGAAAGGTTTATCATTGTCCATCATCTTTTTCATTCAAAAAAAGAGATTTTAAATGGAGGCAAAACAAGAAATATACACACATTCTTTTTATAATAATTTAGCAAATGATACTGACAACAATAAGCAACAAGGTTTTCTATATATTGCTAGGCATTAAACAGGGTGATATGATGACATGAGCGTGATATAGATCAATATGGTGAATGGGATGGGCAGTGAAAAAGCTGCTCCCATGAAACATCTCATTAAATCTTCAAATCTAAAATCGCCAACCACATGACTTTTAAAAATGGTTGCTGAAAAGCTCAGTCTAATTGTCAACAGTCTTGCAATTTTAGGGCACAAATTGTTTTCCACTCTCAAACCATCAGTAGAGTTTGATGTAGACTGCAGTGTTTGATGAATAGACTTTGGTTGGGAGCATTCAAAGTGGAGCTTCTGAGCTGAGGTCTTTCCCTCTCAGAGATCATGTGACCAAGAGATCATGTGACCAAGCTCAAAGGTTAAGGGACACTTAAATGGACGGTACACAATTTGTCTAATGTGTATTTGCAAAGTGAACAAAGCTACAGTACAACATCAGACTAATTTTGTGAAACATTCAGACAGGTGGCTCATAAAAATGGCTTATAAGGAAAAGTAGGACTGATTGTTATCAGATCTTACTCAAAAGGTCTTTTAACTGGATTTTGGCTTTTGTGATTATCATATATACTACAATTTAATTATTTAAATTAAGTATAGACTTCCAGTATTGAATACTGGAAGTATTCAACAGCTAGTGGCAAAGATGTTTAAGAACACCTGTAGTTTCCTAGAAGTCTTTATGTGGTTCCTTGAAAATGTTTTGCTAACAAAGACTTGTTTCTTTAAATTTAAAAAGGCACTCCAGTGACCTTCACAATGAAACATAAATGGGCTGAATGCAATGTTAGAAAGAAGAGTTTAGAGGTAGCTATGGGAAATATGCCAAGGTTTTGACTAAGTGGAGATACTGTCTTGGATACTATAGGCTGGGTTTAATATTATTTATTACTATCATCAGATTATCATTTTTTTTACAAGGCCTGAAGCTGAACAATTAAGGAATGTGATATTCTAAATCTCCGCTTATGCCCTGTTTATAAAATAATTAAGTCATCAAGTCCTTTTGGCTTGAGAAATGCATGCAACAAAACCTTCCTCTAGTTTACTTTTATCAAAGCCTCAAAACAAGCACTCAAAATAGGACTAAACATTATTTTCTGCAGCACCACTCCAATTGGAGATTGGAGAAAAACATTACAAACAAACTAGCATAGACCTGACTCTGATGTAGGAGCAGCTACAGTGAGGCAAACACTCATATTATATAAGTGCATAGCTACATGACTAAAGGTCAGATTATATTTCAGGATTATCTGATAAATCTCACTTATCTCAAAATCTCACTGTGGGCAATTACCATTCAATGTTTCAATCTTATATCTCTGTTTATATATATCAGTGTAATTATCCATTTTGTCACCATGTATGAAGCTATAAAATAGGGGCTTAACAGAAAGGAAATTGGATTATGGATTAATCAGAATAGCTGTCATTTATAATTACATGAAGAAAGCTGAGCGATGATCGTATGTTTTCCAAATGTTTTTGTCTGTTATTTTTTTAGAAATATTTTCAGTGTTTTGGCATCTGAACAATGGATACCACAATGCAGAAAAGCACAATCTATTAAACAGACTGTACTTTTACTTCTCATAACCTTCCTGTAAAACTAAATATGGCATCTAGTCTGATTAATCCTTTAGGATTTATATAAGCATGATGGCAGAACATGGAGAGGTAGAACAAAAGACGAGGATTACAAAAGATAGATGACGCAAAATGTCTTCGTATTAACTGTAAACTTCATGTGGACGTTCTAGCTAGAGAATAGAGAGTTAATATTGTTCACACACTTACAGTACAAAGTACCAAAGCTAACAAAACAACGGCTGCAGTACTGTATCTTCATACTCTACAGCTACCAACATGCTCTCCACAGACATCTTCAGACAGAATAAGAATAAAAAGTCTTTAAAAACAAAATCATGATTCGATTCATCAAAGGCTGATTGCTGGAGAAAGTTACAGGTTTTCCAAGCAATGCTATCTGTGGGCAGGGGCAGTTGTGAAAGACTTGCCTGTTGCTGGAGGCCATGTTAAGTACATTGGTTTGTATAGTTGAGCTGCATGCTGTGTTTTTCCTTTTGTATCTACACAATTTTAGTAAGCAGTGGTGACATCTTGGTGAGGGTTTTGGTATGTCAGGTCCTCCCATGTCCTTTTGGCTAGATGAAGAACAGAGGATTGGTGTTTAAGGAGAGGTCTGGCTGTTGACTGTAGAATGGTGGACCTGAAAAGGCAGGACTGGCTGGTTTACTCTGGAATGATGCATTTAAAGTGGAAAGTCTGCCTGGTTGTCGATGGAATGATAGACCTAAAGACATCAACTATCTCCTCTTCCTTGGCATTATAGTGTGCTGGTTAGGCTGAGGTCTGGTTCTGGATATAGCAGGAAAAGCGTCCCGTTTTTGTAATCCTGAAGTTTTTTGAAGTATTGAAGGTTTTGAGTATGAGTGTAGTTGTAGGATGTGGCAGTGTGTTTGTGTGGCAGTGTGTGTATGAATGTTGTATGACAGTTCGTTCCTCTGTGTGTCATTTTATGAAACAGCAGGAGACGTCACATATCACTCGTTACTGGTATCCAGTCGTTCTTCAGTTGTCACGGATGACTCCTGCATACGGTGCCTGCACTGGCTAAGTGTGTGTCGTGTGGTGGTGCGAGAGTTCCGGGTGAAACAGGAAGCGAGGGTCTGTGAGTTGCAGTCACAAACTGAATCCTGCAATCACAAAAAAATTACATAAGCATCCTAATCATTGAAGAAATAAATATATATTTAGTGAAAAAATAAGTTTGTTTGTTTAATGACTCTAATGGTCTCAATTGTTATCTGAATTCAACAAAGCTAGGATAATAATGTTTTTTTGGAAACCTAATTAACAATCATTGAATTGAAACTCAAGAAAATCAATTTTTAAAATGTCTCACCTCCAAGGTGCTAGTGCTTGTACTTATTCCATCCTTTCCAGTAGCTACCAGCTCATCTTTTTGTGTTTTCATAAACCTTTTATTGACTATTTTTGTGATGTTATCTGTCCCAATCAAGGCTCCAGGGTGGCATTCAGGTTTTGGTTCATCCATGGCACCCACTGCACCTGTTCTGCTGCAAACATTATGGAGGAACTCCTGAACCATGGCATACTTCTGAGCCCCCACTTCTCCCAGGCCAATACCTATACTAGGACAGGAAGGTTTTCCAGCAGCCTGTCTCCCTGGACACGGATCTGTTTTCCATAAGGATTCAGCACTTCCAGAATGTTCCACCACACTGAAGAGACTGGATAATCCATCATTAAGGCCGCTAAGCACTGGGCTGTCACGAGTGGTGGTGGAACGTGCCCAAGCAGAACCATTCTGAGATCCACTACGGTTATTTAGATTCCAGATACTACGTTCTCTTGAAGATGTGGAGGAGGTCTCAAGTTTGGAAGAGGAGGTTGAAACTCTTCGAGTAAGCTTTGGTGACCCATACTTTGGTGAACAACAGGGTCTATCTATGCGGCTATGGACTTTCTCCAGTGATGTTGAAATTTGTCGAGAGCGTGCAGATGCAAGTGATGTAGATGGTCGAGGAGACCACAGTTTTCCTTGAAGGCCTCTTGTTGTTGGAATGGGGCCATCTGTTTGTAGGCCAATGCTGACAAACTGAGCTGTTTGCGTTCCTGTGCTAGAAACCCCCACTGTCTGGCTGCTGGTATCTTTGCTGCATTTTCTCTCAAGGGAACTGGAGCGTATGGCCTGTCGTACACAGTTGGTCATCTCCTTCATGTCATCGCTCAGGTTGCCTGAAATCTCCAGTCTGTGAAATGTAGCAGAACCTCCGGTCCGTCCCTCAAGTAGATCTCTGTGCTGCTGTGAAAGTGAACTCAGCCACTGCTCATAAGTTAATGATGAATTGGTTGATAAGGATGCAGAAGCAGGGACCTGATCTGATAGATCAATCATGGCAGCATCCCTGGACACAAATCCCTGCTGGGGCTCTTGAAGGGCTTTTTCTTTCACTGGCCTTCTTTCCATTCTCCTCACTGTTGGAGGGCTGTAATAGATACGAATACCAGTCTTGTCTGGGGCAGTGTAGCTTCTCTGGACGTACTCTTTGCTTTGCTCCAGTCCTGGAAAACTGCTTTTAGAGTTGGTGCTTGGGCAGTCCCATGTCTTAAATTGGTCACCCTTCCCCAACTCTGCAGAATCGTTGGTCAGGTACTTCCAATTCTTCTTGTTGAAGTCACTCAGGTCAGTGTGAGCCATCAGGGAGGCATGAGCAGTGGATTGGTTCTCTTGTATGCCACTGACCTTGTGACCAGGAAGGAAGAGGCTGGTGTCCAGCAAATTCTTACATTCTGAGAGGGAGGAAATTGATCTGGTTCTGTAGAAAGTAAATAGGATTTATCATAAAATGACTAAATGTGTGATAAATTGGTTAGCAATTTACACAGCATGCAAGTCATTTTACCTTTGTAAGGCTGAGCTGTTGGTGGCGGACGCATCTGCTGATGTTTCCTTCTCTGAGGTTTTCTCGTGAAGAGGCTGAAATGGAAACAATCTATTTCAGTGAAGTTTTACAGAGCTTTGGTCATCCCCTCCCTGTCTCACAATGCTCCATTCATTAATGTGGTATTACTGAGTCAGCCTAAATTCTCTTTGGGGAATGAGGTCATTCAAAACAGCTAGTTTCTTCTGTGAGGATAATGATAGTTGTATGCTTTCCAATGTTTAATCAAAGAAATCTAAATGACTTAAAATCTAAATTAATCGATTTCTCTAAATGAGCCAGGGTGTCAATTAGAGTATAATTGAGCTTAATTGTCATAGAGAGAAAGAGACGGGAGGCAAGTGAAATGTAACCAGTGATTAATTATTTTCCAGCCTCATTACAGTGCGGTTAGTGCAGACACACTGACCACACTGTCTCAGCCTTCATTCCAGACTGAATACAGCAGCCACATGGTTATGCAAAACCAGCAGTTCCAGATAAGTGATGTAACATGCAGGGAGTCTGCAGGCACACTGTGGACATGTTTAAAGATAGTGTCACATCCGTCTATTATGTACAGGGAGCACCAAGTGGAGGAAGTGTGGGGATAAAATACGTGCAGCATAAATAAACTAAAAGATAAAAGGTAACACATTCTCTCAAACCCAAATAAAACAACCGATTACAGGGCATCTAAACTACAAATAGTTCCTCATTTAAAAATCTCACCTAAACATGTAATTGTGCCATCATTTACTGACCGTTGTGTTATTCTGAATTTAAATAGCTTGGCATTATAAAATCATTAATATTTTATACCAAATTATATAAAAATTTGGGGTTAACTATGTCTTTGTAAGGACCACTTTTCTAACCCCTGTAAGGACCACTGACCTGTGTGCCTTTGCTCTGGGCATCTCGTAAACGTTGTTCCCATTGGCTTCTTTCCTGGTTGAAGTGCTCCAAAAGTTCCAGCCTCTCCCGGCTCCAGTTCCTCTCGCTGATCTGTAGCTGTTTGGTGAGATCCATCACAGCAGCATAAGAGTCTGCCAGCAGGTGTTGATGCTCCTCTCTTTCCTTTTTCAGTGCCCCCTTGAGGTCTGGAGGATCCTTTTCAGCCACAGAGACCTTCCCCACCTTCACTTCCAGCTAATGATAAAGACAAAACGGTGAGATTAAACAATAGACCATAGTTTAAGTTCAGAAGGTCCAAATAGTGATTTTATTATGGCAAACCAAATAGGTTGTTGAATACCATGAATACCATCAAATAATCGTAATGCGTAAGTGGCTTACTCTAAGAAAAACAGCATAGTAGTTAAATAAGTAGTTAATTAATATTATGGAAACTCAGAATAAATAATAAATGTTATTATTAGTTCTTTAATCTAAATGAAAGCTTTTAATGAAATCTAAGCAAAAGTATAGAGAACTAAACTGATGTGTGGTCACACCTGCATATATTTTTCAGCGGTTTTGATTAATGGCTTGTCCAATCAGATTTTTGTGATTTTTAAAAAATCCAGTATTTCAATAATTATGAAGGCAGCCTACTCTTATCCTCCATCCTCATTTGAATTTGTTCCGCTTTTTCAATTGGAGTTGCAAATCTGAAGAACTCATAAATTTCATGAGCTTATGCAAGTCGGGTTATTAAAACGCACTGCCTGCTGGGAACTCATCAAACAATCTTGTGACTGGCTTCTCACGGTGATAATGCCTAATGAGTTTTGCTCTGGACCGAACAACGAGGTTAATGGGTTGATGTGGTTTATTAAGGAGGGTGAAAGACATTTATTCCGAATGCTTCCCCATAAACCCTAATGATTATGGGAAATTGCAGCCTCGGAGCCTGACAAAACTGTAGCTTGTAGAACAATGTCTCATTGCATTTTCTGACATTGTACACAATTTTCTATTTCTGCAGAATGTCAAAGTGGCTTTGGGGATAGTAATATGTGTAGTAGTAATATATTTGTGATAAATAAAATATAGGTGACAAACTGCAGCATCAACAGGACACTTCAAGCATTATGGTAACAGCATTACATTGCCCTTCTGGTATCAATAACTTGTCTTGTTAATGTAGTGATTAATCATTCATCTGTGACAGGTTGTTATTAGTGCCATAGAGGTCATGGCTAATACTAGGGCATTAGATCCCTCCTCTCCCATTCCTCCCTATGTCTTTTGGCTTATTCCCCTCACCAGTCATACAAAAACAAAGGAAGTGCAGATGAAAAGGAGGCGTGGCGTAGAGGAAGAGAGCTTTGTAACATCGACCTATTAGAGCAATGATGGTGAAAGCAGCAATCTAGTGCCATTAGGTTCTCAGGAGAGTGCAAAAGTATTGCTCTGGGCACAATCTGTGTGTGTTTATATCGAGCACAGACAGTTTTTTTCCTACTATGACTGCTACAACAAGGAAGGGAGGAGGGTAGTTTGTGAAATATAAACAAGATTAAGTGCATGTTCTAGCCTTCTCTGCACTGTTTAAGACGTGTTATATACACACTTGACTCCTTATTTGTTATCTTTAGCCTTGGTTAATTATTTCTTTATATTATTTGGCAGAGGCTTTTATCTGTGCATTCATGGTATACTTATCAGAATGTGTTCCCTGGGAATCAAACTCACAACCTTTGCACTGCTAATGCAATGCTCTACCAGTTAAGCTACAGGATCACTTATCCATTAAAAGTGTCAATATGTGAATCCAAGTCCAGTTCAATACTTAAAGGTAAATATCACCCTAAAATGAAAAGTCCAGCATCATTTATTCACTCCACTGTTTTTGCTAAGCTTTGCAACTTTTTTTTTAACAGAATCTGAAAGTAATTATTTATGTACAAGATGCCCTTTTCCACAGAATGAAAGTAAATTGACCACATTATGATATTTTGTTTTGGCAGCCTCTGGTCCCCATCAACTTTCTCTGTATACAAGAATGAGGCTCAGATATCCTGCTAAACTTCTCTAGTGCTTCACAGAACAAAATAACAGCTACATGGGTTTAGAATGACATGAGAGTGAGTAAATGATGGCAGAATTTCATTTCAAGCTATCATTTTATGTCTCAAAAAAGCAGCAGAGATATTAAACTCATTTTTCACCATCATGCCCAGCAACAGGGCCTTAAGCGCACACACATACACACACACACACACACACACTGCATCTTGCCCCCCATCGTAACGCCACATTGCTCCTGACACACTACAGATGGCTCTCTTCTCAGACTACTGGTGCATGTCCTGGCCAACACGAGCACAAATGAATATCAAATAACAACATTACAGCTGACATACTGGATAATTTCAGCCTGTTTCACAGGACACTGACTGAAACCTTATCTGACAATAACAAGGGAAATGTATCTGGCTTCATTGTTCAAACGCTTCTCTGCCAGAGGTTTTTACAATAAATCTCTCAAGAGGAATTACTGTAATCTGTGTTTGTTAAATCGATGACTACAGGCCTGAAGTGCAGAAGTTAAAGTGACTTGTGTGGTGAGCCTTTGAAATCAATGCTCACGTAATTACTTTACACCTACACTGTAAGTTATCTGTACAATTATTCACCTCTATGGACTCTTTCAGATGTTATTGTTTTACAGTTCAGTGTATTTAATAGAGAATTTCTCCCACTCACTGACACAGCACTCTATAATGTGTTATACTGTAATAATTAAAAATAAATAATAGAAAATAATTGCATGCATAATTATTTACTCTGCTAATTGTTTAATAGGGGATTCTCTGGCAGAAATAAGCCATAAATAGCAGAAATTACAGCTACTATTAACCATTTGCATTGGTAGGTAGATATAAATATGACATATCTAGATGTTGACAGAACTAAAGCAACATTCATTAACTGAAACAGTTTGTCAGCAGTTGTAAAAATCATTCCTTGGATTAGGGTTTGACCTTTAATTGATGCACTCCAGGACTAAGAGAATGTTATTGGGTCAACACAAATTGTATTGAATCCCAATTGTCTATTGACCAATCATCTGTGACATGGTTTTACTGTGATTTTTTTATTCCAAAGTTTGTAAAAGCAAACAAGAAATCAGTATTGCTTCCTTTCTTAAAGTGACACCTGCATAAACTTTATTAAACAAAACCATGTGACTTATGTGTGTGAATGCAAGTCTGACAGAACCACCAATTTGTCATGACAATGTAAAAGTACAAATCTATCACTAATAAAAGATGTAGATTTTATCTTGCCCTAACCATTTAAAGGTGTCCGTCTAACAAATGATGACCCTTCTTGTGAAACCAGCTCCTCACCTGAGTTATAACGCTCTTGAGTTCCATCCGCTCAACTTCCCATGATGCCTTAGCCCGGGCAAACTGCTGCGTTAGCTCCTGCGAACTCTGTCGCTCTTCGCGCAGCTCTGCGCTTAGATCCTGTAGCGCCAACTTTAGGTCAGACAGAGTATTGCCAAACCCGCCAGGCTGCTGAGAGAGCAACAGGAAATGGGAGATGCTTACAGTTTCTTGGGGCCAAAGCAGTGATTATACTAGTAACACACAAATCCAAAGCACTTAATTTCTAAAAACCATTCTTGCATGACACATTTCAAGTCTTCTGCAGCCTGTCATTATATGTAAGAAATCTCCTACAAAAGTAGTTTGAAATGACATGTAGGTAAGTCAAATACTACAGACTTGATTTCTTGTAGATTGTTCCATCAACGTACCAGTGGGTACATTTTCTCTGCAAGGCTGTGCTCTTTGGGCGTAGAGTTGAGTGGTTGTTCCTCAGCAGCAGACATCTTGTTGTCTCCATAGTGTGTAGATAGCCCATCTTCCTCAAGCAGGAGATGGAGATCCTTGACATTATTAACCTAGAGAAACATGGAAACATTGGAACATTGGAAATATCAACATTAAGTTTTGAACAGTACACAAAAGGGCCATAGCTTCTCACAAGGAACTCCATACCTCCAAAATATCCTTGCTCTCCGTGTCTAGTTTCTTGCCAAGTCTCCACTGTTTGAGGAGCCAGCGAAGCTTGAGGCTGATGAGGAGCAAATTCTCCTTGAGCTGCTGGCACTCCTGCACCAGCAGGTTCCTCTCCTGACTCCAGAGCTTCTGCTGGAGACGTGTCTGCAGGCTTAGACTCTGCAGCTGGAAGTCTCGACGTAGGAGGGCCTTCTGATGCTCTTCCTGTAGCTGGAAAGAAAGAATAAGAAATGTTACATTTTAAGTCACATTAAAACTCATTCAATATTATTCTTTCATAGAACATTGCTGTTTTTTGTAAATTTGTCTGTGCTGTTTTGACTTTCTTGAAAGCTCTAATTTAGCATTAAATGTGTTAACATGCATCTGGCACCTGAGAGAGTTTGTGTGTTTCGCCACGGCACGCTTGTCTCTCCTGTGACAACGCCTCCTGTGCGCCCTGAGCTTTCTCTCTGGCCTCAGACAGCAGCACGTGCAGCTCCCCAACCCGCTCTAAGAGCTGAGGAATAACATGAAAAAGGAGAAAAAGACAGCAAGGTTACCCTTTCTGCACGGTATTTGTAATATGAATACCACACACTCCTGACTGCTGTCAAAACAGTTAAATACATGTGGATAATGTCATATTAATGTGTCAGTGCTTCAGTTCCAAAATAATAACAGAATAATAAAGAATTTAGCCATTTTTTAAATTGGATAAGAATATGCTTGACTCATGACACCATTGCAGGCAGAGAATGGTCTGTATTATTTGCCTTTTGCAAGCTAAGCCATGCCCTCACTATATAATGTGCTCCGATTTTGCCATTTGTCACTTCAAACTAAAACCTAATGATTCTGTAATTTGCACACTTCGCCTGTGTTCTACTGCACAGTATGTGTGCTGCTATGTGACAGAAAAGTTATTTTAACCTAAGTGCCTTCACTCCATCAGCATGCCCTGCTCTTAACTCATGAGACCATTTTTTGATCACAAGATCTTAATCATGTCATTTACTTTCTGAAAATTCAGCCAACAGAAATGCAGAGTTAAAATTATTGGCTACAGGCTTCTCTGAAATGCTCCGAAATGAAGGACATTTTGGCACAGCTTTTAGGACACAAAATCTTATATTGTATTCTGATTTAAATCTCTACATAATTGAGGATTGTAATAAATGTCAAAATCTTTCTTTAACGTGCAGATTAAGGTACAGTTTGTGCCCTTATATAGCTCATGGTGAATTTTTTTCCTGCCTTTTAAGCAGCACCAAAACTAAAGGAAAAAATGAAAGGGACAGTCTGCCAGTAACAGTTAAAGGCACAAAATTCATTCAGTTCAATAATCAATAGTGGGATTAAAGCCACTCTTATACGACAGAACTAAACCATGTTTGTAATGAGAACTCAATTTGATGGTCTCTGCACGAGTGAGCTGTGCTTGTGTTATATATTCATGGGCACATGGCTCTTTTATATTTTAGGCTCAAACATTTTTCACAGTCAGTGAATGCATTATTCAATAGGCTTTTCTGTCAACACTTAAACTCTAATTTCACAAAGGAACAAGCTTTCATTTTGTCCTGTGAGCTGTTGAAAGTTTAGTTGAAACACATGTTGACTGATGAGGAATCGAGAAACTGCCAGCAATTCTGTGCCTTGAGTTTGACTGTGATGCCCAGTTGCTAATATAAGATACAGTTAAAGAGATACTAATAGTTCACTGAAATGTAATAACCTCCATGTTAAAATATTCTGAACACCCTGTTAGCCTATAACATCTACAGCAATAACATCTTCATGGGACCATTTGCTTGGTGTTTTGCAACAATTATTTTTCTGAAACTTTCGTTATTCTGTATTTTTCTTATACTGGCTCTGTTCCAAATTCTACAATGCTGTCTTGTTGTCTGCTGTCTACACAAGCAGCTGTCTTTACAGAAAGAATCCTCACCATTATAGAATCTCATAATTGACTGAACGGAAACACTGTACATTGGCAGCAACTCCTAAAGACACTGATGATTTCAACAGATTGTGAAATATGCACAATATTGCTAAGCTAATAGTGCAATATGCTACAAATATATATGGTACAACAAATACACTCAAATCTTATAGATATTTTCTGTCATGGCTTAACTGCCACTAAGGTTTTTTGAGTTAATTGCAGTGCATTCTGTGGCTTTAAACCTTAAAGGAGGGTAAGGGGGTGTAAAATTGTTGCCCACTGTTTGGAACAGCCTCTGCATCAGGTACGATAATTAAAATTGCTGTCAGGTTAGGCAGCTCACTAAGGTTACTAAGGCCATTAACAGTAGACCCTCAGACAGCAGTAGGCATGCATTTGTGCATATATGTGACTCACCAGATCAGTGTTGGTTCTCTGTGTGGAGCCTGGTTCCTCTTCTTTGTTGCTGTCTTTGTAGCTGTCTTTCTCCTCTTCTGCTTTGCATGGGTGAACTTTGCCCTCACAGTCTGGCTGGTCTCTAGAGTCAGGCTGTTGCATGCATGCATGGGCAAGTTAATGAAGGAAAACAAAAAACAACAATAAAAGAGCGTGACAGAAAAGATCAAGAGAAATGTGGTGAGGAAATAGAAAATGTGAGACGATGGCACACAAGACATTTGATTTGTACAGACAAAGTGAAAAAATAGACCGTCAGCATGGAAATGGGACAATTAAAAAAAATACCCAGAAAACATCTCCAGCAAATAAAAGCTCACAGGATGATGAAGAGAATGTATAAGAAAAACAATTTGGTCATTGTGGCATAAGAGAAAATGGCAAATGGAAATAAAACAATGAGGAGCAAAAGCATAATCTTTGATTGGAGGAGAACACAGGAAAATGGGTAGGGGCAACAAAAGAACCAATAAGAGAGGCAAAAGCAAAGACGTAGCAGCGACCACAGTTCATGGTGCCCATGCAGTGAGGAAAAAGGAAGAGAAGGAGGAAGTCTGGATTGGATCTTAAGAGGGCCTCTAATGTAATTCAGATAAATGATGGTGAAGTAGACCTCAATTTAACTATACATATGTATGAGAAAACAAAATGCTAACATTTAATATAGCTTTGTTGACGGACACCATCAGATGTTAGGATATTAACTTTTATAATTGCATGCAGCTAAGCCACCTTATTTGGTCAGTTTAAACAGTATGAAGATTTAACTATAGTTAATAACGTATTGGAGTGGTGCATGTCCACACAAAATGTGTTTCCATGATGCTGGGATGTTGTATTGCTAAGCAGTTGCTAAGGTTTCTAGATGGTTACCAAGTTCAGGCTTATTGATCCAGGAGGAAATTGCCCAGCTCTGTGTTAAATTAAAACCTACACTTAAAAAAAATACAACATTCTTGCGTATAGTATTGTTGTTTTGTAGAAGTGTGTGTCTTTCTATTGAGACTGTTGAAAACTGGAAGCGTCACAGCACAACTTTGTCTATACAGATTTGTCTTATTTTAATCTAGTTATAAAATGTTTAGCTTGTACAACACAATGTGGATGCTTAAATCTTATTTGACACTTACCACATATATCAGAGGCTAACTTTAGAGTGCTTTGTCATAATATTGACTGTCTGTCTGCATCATTAGAGGCCTAATTGTTATCCACTATAAGGCCATATAATTCTCTATCAGCATGCGCTATTAGTTGTGGTTCACAAAACTTTCTAAGGGAAAGGGCAGTGTTAACACAACTCAGTAATGATCTATCAAGCAAAGTAACGACAAACAAAATTTGCTGGTAAATAAAGACAAAAATCCAAATTAAAGGATAGAATAAGATGGGATAGGGAAATATAGAGTAAGAGAGTTTATACCTTCTGTTGGGCTGTGATTTGGTCGACTTGGTCATCTGCAGGGTCCACAGACTCAGATTGCAGGGGCATCAGAGATATCCCTTCCACACACTCCTTCTCTGAGGACTCACCCAGGGTGTCCACCCTCCCAATGAGCGCATGCAGCCGAGCCTGAAGGGACTGCAGTCTATCGTGAAGGGCCTCCACCAGGGGCAGCGTGGCACCTTGCATCTGGCTCTTCTCCAGGAGAACTGGTTCTGCAGACTCACTGGCTGTGATCTTTCGATAGATGGTGTCTGCTGACAGGCAAGTGGAGTCAGGCGAAGTCAGAAGCTGAATAGCTGAGGTAACAAGTTGTGCCTGGTCACGGATAGCAAAAAGGTCTTTGATGTTGAGGCACTGGGAAGTGTGAATATGACTTGTTCCAGAAACCTTCTGAATCTTTTCCTCCAAAATATCAATTTGCTCATCTCCCACTGGTCCTTCACGTTGTGTCTGGCTTGGGATGCACTCGGCAGAATCCCCTGCTTCAGCATCTGTCTCCAGTGCTGGACGTGTGGAGCCCTGGTTGGAGGCCAAGTCGCACCGCTGGAGGTTGGAGAGAAGCACACGGTTCTCATACTGGAGTTTCTTAATTTTTCCATTCAGCTCTGCAATCTGCAGTCTGGCAGCTAGTAACTCTTTATGCGTGGCTTCATTTAGACCTGACACTTCATCGTCAGAAGCATCATGGATGATGGTGGGTGAAGTGATGGTTATGGGTGAGGATGGTTCTATCTCAGTAACAACAGGAAGTTCAGATTTACAGTGATTGAGTTCATTCATCAAAAGCTTGTTCTGCTCTTCCATTTCAATCAGGGAGCGTCGCAGAAGATCTGCCTCTTCTTCCACAAACTGTAAATGTCTTTGTAGTTCCATGACGTTTTCAGTGGATGAGGAAAGCAGCAGACTTCCAACTCCCCCTGTGACACCAACCCCAATCGGTGGTTCTTGGATCTTCATGTCGTCCATTTCAGCACGAAGGCCGCGGTTCTCCACCTCCAGCTCTACGATTCGGCGACTCAGAAGGTTTGCCTCCTCTTCTACTAATTTCAGGTGAACTTTAACCTCTGCCTCACGGGTGTGAGGAGAGTCAGCAACCTCTTCGACAGTAAGTGAGGCATCAACCTCACCGTAGACAGAACGATACTTTGCCAGTTCCTCCTTCATGGCCTCATTATCTTTAACCATCTTGGTGAGTTTCTTGCACATGAGGGCTGACTCCTCTTTGGCGAAGTGAAGCTGACATTTGAGGTCTGAACTGTCCTCAGGGGGCTACACAAGAACAATAATAGAAAACAGTCAACTGGGTGTTCTGATGTAGTTTTTAAATACAATGTGCTGTCCAGTTATACATCCTTTTTTAACCACACAGAGCCAGTGGCCAATCTATTCCACACTGTTGTAGACAGAAAGTTGCCTTTAAATTACACCCTTTATATTAAACCTTGCTGCTCTAAAACTGCTACTGTCAGCGACCATGGGGACAGGATAATGTTCCCATAAGTTTGATGGTCAAAACAATAACAGTCTGGCTAGACTGACACCACAAAACATAATTACTCTCATTAAAATGATGTTGTCTGCACTCAGAGTGCCCAATGTGACAGGCCTTCAGTCCCAATTTGATTGTGCTGTAAAATGTATTTTCCTCATCTGTTTGAAAATGATTTTGTTAATAATATCATATGTGTGAACTGATTGCATGAATGTTGTGTATATACTTTAATAACTTATGACCTTTACATCAATTTCAGCTTGTAATGGCACAGAGACTTTGAATTTAATTATTTTACTTTTAGTTTAATCATCAAAATGGCACTTAAATCAATAGATTGCCTAACAAAAGTATAAATTCATGGTGGACAGAACAGGACTTGTGTATAATACTGTAATATATCAGTAGTCTTTAAGAAGAAACATGAAACTATCAAGTGTATTGTAGCAAAACTTACCTGAGGCGATGCTTTTTTATCAGGTTTGTTGTTTGGCCTGCCACTCCTTTTCTTCATGTTCTACAGGGACAAAATTTAATTATAACTCAAGAACGAGTCTTTAATCCCCAACCACTGTACATACATACATATAACTGAGATATCTCTCAATTGCTACATCTCTGTCACATTACACACTCATAAATCATAATCTGGCAGTAAATCGGGGGGAAATAAACTAAACAGTGCAGCATGAGGTGTCTCACTGTACCCATAAATTCCACATCTGCTCCACTATGAGAGCAGCTAAAAGTAAAGCAAAACAATTTAATTGTTGTCTTGAGGTTTAAAAAATGTTTTTTTTATTTATGCAGTTCTTGTTTTTAAAGCAATAAGATTCTCAGGGTTATACCAAAGCATAACATTATATACAGCATAACATATATATATATA
>JBAJNP010008689.1:0-19707 GCA_036877545.1 Yasuhikotakia modesta
AAAGTTAAGCAGACACGCAGGGAACCCAAACAAACCTTTCTTGAGGTTTACGGCTGTTCTGTCGGTGGATCTTCTGCATCCAGCAGAACCGGGTCCAGCTTCTCACCCGAACCCCGGATCCGCTCAGAATTCGCAGCACAAAAGCATCTGGATCCGCTGACAGACGCGTCTGTTCTCGTTGTTTCCCTACATGTAAAATCTGACCTCGGCACACAAATAATATCCCATTAGATCATGAAGGATCCCTTTGAGACTTTTAAACCCGTCCGACATCTGTTCCCGGTCCAAAACCAGAAACAGTCGCAGGGGAACCGAGTTGTTCCGCTTTGGGCTGCGGGACTGTCGCGTGTTTGCGGCTGTGAGCTGAAGTCCTTCCCGAACTTAAGCGCAAAAATGCGAATAAACGCAAGGAAACAGCCGCGGTTTGAGTCACTGGCGTCTGAAAGCGAAAGAGGGAAGAAGAGAGAGAGAGAGAGAGAGAGAGAGATGAGGGGAGGGAGGGACACCGAACACAACCAATGCTCGGATCTTCATCTGTTCTCTGTGTTCCTGGGAAGATCAAATGTGCAGCTTCAGTTACTTTAGTTACATGAGCAGAGATGAGATGTTCCTGCTTTATAACTAAAGGTAACAACAGAATGACCTCAGATGTTTTGAGGAGACATGAGATGAGTGATGGATGTATTTAAGGTGTTGGTTATCTAGATAGAAGCTGGTTTACACCTGTAGCCCAGTACTGCTGGTAGTCATGGTTACCCACAGTTCTGTCTTTACTGGTTCTGTTAGAGGTTGCCGACACACTCGCTGTCTGTAGAGGTTTCAGAGATGTGTGTGTGTTTAGCAGACTGGAGCAGCTCTTTATAATGACACTGTACATGCATTAAAAACCTGCTTCATTTTTATCCTTTTCCATTGAATTTCACTCTTAACATCACTTAACACACGATAAATGTTTGCATGATGTAAACACTGTAGCCACTGTAACAGATGAAAGAATATACAGTCGTTCATAGATTATCTTAAAGGTTTTTGTGTGGCTATCAGTACAAATGTAATGCACACACACACACACACACACACACACAGAATGTGTTTCACACATTCGCTTGATAAATGTGTGCCTGTCATACACACACTAGTTTCTGTTCAGATCAACACCTCAAACTCCTTTACATTCCAGCTATTAACACTTTTCCCCATCCAGTGTGAAAGTATGCTGCAGTAGCTTAGCGACTGTGTACTGACTGTAAAGTCTTTTAATAGAGATGGTCCTTCATGAATGTTCATGAATAACGTAAGTCACTTTGAATGAAATGATCTTCTATAGCAGAGATCAATAACCGAAGAAACATCTCACCATTAATGCATTTAACACATTTTTATTACATTATGTTTACGGTAAGTATCTGACAGTACGATGTTGAGCATCAGATTTGTGTAATAATCTTTCTCTCATGCTTGTGTGATCAAATAAATATCCAAGGCTGTGGTCTAATGGCGGTGGTAACTTGTGTACGGCGTCTGTAATGGTCTGTGTACGAGTGGGTGGGAATGTTTGTACATCCAAGAACACGTGACAAGTGGTCTCCATGGTTACCCAGAAAGACAATCTTCTTCTGTGACTTGCTATCCACACTTTGACCCTTAATGATGGTCCTCCACCAATGAAACAGATATAAAACTGAAGTCTGTTGTCATGGGTTTTCAGTATTAATGCATCATGACTTTATCTGTGTTATTTTCAGGTTTTACTTGGAATGAACTGTCCTGGTCTTAAGTGTTCTGATCTACAGACTCTGAGCTCCGCAGAGGAACATTTTTCCAGCCTGTAGCCAAAGCTGTTGAGCTTCACTGTCACTCCTGGCAAAACGATTTAATCTGATCCCAGGCTGATCTTCAGGCTCAGAAACTCCTGATCTCTGCAGCGCAGCTGTGACAAAACTTTTCCAAAGAGCTCATATAAACTCTTGAACATCACATCACTCTCGCCATCGCCATCTCTGTTTGAAAAACATAATTGCATGTTACTGTACGTACTTTTGTTAACATTGTCTTTCTAAATTATTCGCTTGTAATACAGTATTTGATGAAGCTGATTTGTTTTAGGTAAAACCGATTTCTTCCCTCAGATGTATTAATTTCAGGAAACTAGCAGAGCTTCTACAGACAGAATGAAGTGTGAATAAATACTTTAACATGCTCTTACAGTCTGATAAGTTACTCTGCATTTTCCAAAAACAACACACAGAATTTCAGGCATTTCCATAATGACTGTGATTTCAGAGGAATGTTATTTTCAGCACAGAGCACAGAAGCTTGTGGATGTTTCAGTGTTACTATAGCTACAGAAGTGCAGAATATATCCGTCATCAGGAACAAGCAGATATTTTATGATTTATCACCAGAATTTCTCTTTCATGAACCACAAGTGAGCGTTTGTTCTAGTCAACCAGACACAGTAACATTTCCAGCCAATCACAGCCTATGAGTGATCTTACACTCAGTTCTACAATAAACCCACAGCTGCTTTCAGAAGTTACATGTCTGAAAAACCTTCACTGCATTTGTCAGCTTCAGGTTCATGAATTATGATCTGTAATTCTTAAAGAAAAGTGTGAAATTGTGTTTTTGCTGCAAAGCTTCTCTGGGGTGACATCATCAGTGTGGGCAGTGTGAGACTCTTTCTCCCACGCTGGTACTGCTGCCTTATCATTATCACGCAAACACACACACACACACACACACACACACACACACACACACACACACAGCTGCAGTCAGGAAGGAAGTTTTATTTTAGATTAAGATGAGCTACATATCTTGTTGCGCTGAAGGCAGCGGTTTGGCCTGTGATAGCCTGACATCTGCTGGATTTGTGTCTCTGAATGCTGAACACACACCTCACCCAACATCCACATGAAACCTTACACACATCTACCCATTTCATTAATGTGTTTAATGCACCTGAAACAAAAGAGTTATGACTCCACATTTACAGAGAAGAGAAACATTTAACTTTATTTAACCTTTTATTTTGGGTCATAAGCATTTGATGCAACTGTATTATCAGAACAAAAGCTTTTGTAGATTTATAGTGTCACTGTAAATTGTGTTTATTTACTGTATGCAGTAAAAACAGAAATGTCAAACACCACCACAGATCGTATCTGTCCACCCTTATTTCTTCTCTGTGTGACTGTTCTTATGTCACAGGAGTAAATATTAACATTCAGTACCACTGACCTATGTCATGTTCAGATAAGATGATAGCAGGACTTCACAAAAGAAATAAAAATGATCACTGATATCTGATCTGTATTTGTAAACTAATGCATCTCACCTAGAACGTCTGGTGTCTTAAAATGGACAAAAGTTCATTCTAAAGTCAGTTTGAATCATTCTGACATGAACACAAGGAGACTTGAGGTGACTTTCATTCCAGAGGAGCAGAAACGAAACAGCATCACTGCTGTGGTGGAGCAACAAGAACCTGCAGCTATTAATGATCAGCACCTGCGTCTCATTAAAGCTTCCTGAGGAATATTTGTGCATAATTAACTCACGGCATATGAATAAATAATTCATCAGTAATTCACCTTCATCAGTGTTTACCTGCTACATACTGCGGAAATTTCACCAGACAAATACAGTGAGCAGGACAAGACATTACATCCCTCAGTGACACCAGTCAAATTAATTTCACTTCATTTGACAAATTACAAAATAATGTTCCTGTCATATAAACTAAATATGACAGGAAATGTGTTTCAAACACAATAGCAAGTTATTGCAGCAAAGTGGCAAAGGTCAAATTAAAACTAAATGTGGAGTTTTTAACGTTTTTGTTACTTCATGGAAACATTAAGGAAATGTTTTTACAACCTAATGGTTAGCAGGGCTCATGCAACGTCATTAATTCAGACAGAACTGTTAATGCTGTGGAACAACACATCTGTACATCAGCACTTTCTCCTCACAAACCACAATGTTATCTTCATCTCAGATGTTCTTTGGTTTCACCAGACCAGCAGAAATCTGAGTGAAGCTGCAGAAGACCTTCATCATGTCCTGATCCTGCCCTTAACCTCACCGGACCTCAGCACCGGACCTCAGCCTGCCCTACAGCAGCAAAACCCACCGTAAATGATGAACAGATGTACAGTATGTGTGGCTGTAAAAACTCTATACAGCCACTTTCAAAAAGATGCATCTTGCAAACCCAGATCAGATTCTTACCAGTGAAAGTTAACTGGACATGTGGTTACCAGCCAAACTCTGAGTCCTGGTTTGGAAGGACTCAGAGCCTGAGGCATCAACAGAAGTTTGAAGCTGACGCCTGCAGTCCTCTGCCGTGTTCACACAGTTATTGGTCTGACACCTGATTCTACCCTCACAACTAATAATTAGAACCAAAACAAGGAAAAGTGCTCACTCTCCAGTTTCCCCAGTTTGGTGTTAGTTGTTGGGAACAATGTTCCCTAAACGAAGCACATTTGCAGCTAACAGGGAACATTCTCTAAACGTTACATACTAACAGGGGACTGGAGACTTTAGTTTACACACAAAAGCCAAATAGTGTTCTGAACAAAAGAGATATGAACACATTCATGTTTTTAATACATTCATTTAATAGTATGAGGCAAACACACATCAGGTGTTTATATGGAGTGATTTGCATAGATCAAGCAGTTTTTTAAACAGCGTTAGTTACTGTAAATACGAGGAAATATTGACTCAGACCAGCCTGATGTGTGTTAATCTCTGTATGCGACATATATACACACACACACGTCAAATATTAGACATGTACTATATCAGACATGTCTGTTTTAACTACACAACTGATATTTTTACTATTTTAACAACTACTGTTCATAAAAATAACACTGAATATAACTTACAACAAAGGCTTCAAACAGTATCTTACAGTCCAGATCAATAAATAAAAATATTTACAAGCCATAATCAGTTTCCCCTGAAACATTAAAATTCAAACCATCATTTTACAAATGTTTCACGATACGTTACACTGTCCGGTTACAGAACGAAACACATTTAATACATTATAAAAACATGCTTTATTACGGAGGTAAACGTTTCACCAGTGCTACAAAAATAATCCAAAATACTTTCATTGAATTGTGAAGAATCTACATTTACAAAAACAACAAACAAATGAATCTCCAAATGGCACAATGAAGCACAAATAAGAGCTGAATATGTTGGGGTTTATAGAACTTAATGACGTTATATACAGATATAACACAGCGTGTTTCAGGCAGATTTACACGTGTAAGGACACTTTCAAATGTTTCTCTGTAATCAATGACGCAAAGATTACAGTAACAGTCCCATCAGTATATACCGTTATATACAGACTGATGCTGTGGCTGCAGCTGGTGTCTGTTTGAAGAGGAGCAGAGGATCATGGGAAATGAGGAGAACTCCTCATCTGCTGCAAACGAGAGCACAGATCACACTTCAGGTTCTCTTCAGCCTCAAGAAGGGGTTTTGTTGTGTGGTGGGTTTGGCTTACCGTCACACATTTATGATGTGGGAGGAGTCAGAGCAGAAGGGGGAGGGTCCAGACTGGTTGAGGAGGCAGGAGGACTGGAGATGAACTGCTGAAATACAGTGGAATCATGGAAAAATAAATCATGAAACAAAAATACACAATACATGTGAATGCAGACAGCAACAAACATCAGTGCTTAAAAAAAATCTATCAAATCATACTATAATTTCTACTATAACCCATACTATAATTTCTACTATAACCCATACTATAATTTCTAACTATAATCAGGAGGCAACCTGAGCACTGACGTGTGGTGAAGGGGCGGACCAGGAGAAGTGACATCAGTGACAGGTCAGACAGACGGGGTCGCGGCGCGGTCAGGCTCCTCAGGGCGGCAGGCGTCCTGACTGAGCAGCTGACTGTGACTGGAGGCCTCAGCAGCCAGCGTGCAGCAGATCTCCACACGCTTCTGCTGGTCCTGCAGCTGCTGCTCCGGGTTACTGGGGCTGTCAACCAGCCCGTCTGACACCAGGTTCTGCACACTGGACCGAATGAACCCAGTATGTCTTCACAGGCATGTACAGCAATTCATTTTACAGTTCAGTACTCAGAGTAAAGAATGTGGGTGAGAGGAGGATGTGATGTCATACTGTGATTTGGTGATGAGTGTTTTGATTCTCTCCATCTTCTGTTGTTTTTCTTGAAGCTGTTCTGGACTGAATGAGGTTCTGGGCTCCATCATCTGGACCTTCTCAGGAGTGGACAACTGTAAACATGAGAAGAAACCTTCAGATGATAATAAGAGCTCTGTCATCAAACACTGCTGTCATCATTCAGTCTGTATGCTGCGTCTCTGATCACCTGTGATACGTTTATAATGACAGTAAATGCTGGCAGTGAGACTGTGTGACGTTTAACCTCTCTGATGGTATTTAAGTCAGAATTCAGGGTCAGTGTTCACCTGTCGTCTCAGACGGGCAATTTCCTGTCTGGGTGACTCCACATCCTCGCCCCTCACAGCCGCCTCCAGCCCCTTAATATCCACCTCATCAGCTGTCACACGCCTCCTGACCTGAAGACACAGGAGTGACGCTTGTTTCTAACCCAGTAAAGACACATTCAACAGCTGTTCATCTCAACACACCAGAAATCAATCTATGGAGTCACATGATATTTTTATAAACCAGGTGTCTCCAATCCATGGTGCTGGAGGTCCACAGAGCTTCCAGAGTTTCCACACCTGATGTTCCTGTCAGTCACAAAGATCTGCTTCAGGTTTTGGAGATAAACTCTGAAGCTCTGTGGCTCTCGCTGAAGATCTCTGATGCATGTCATGGAGTGTCAGTGATAAACGCAGGTGAGATGCGGACCAGTCTGAAGCTGGAGTTTTTGAAGCTGTCGTAGCTGGAGAGGGTGAGACTCCTCCTCTTCTCTCTGACAGAACTGCTCTGATTTCTCCGCATTCTTTCGTTCTGCTCCTCCACACTCATTTTAAACTTCACCTCCGCAGGAAACACGGCACTCTTCGGTCTCTCCTGTGACACAGTCAGCATTTTACAACATTACCCATAATGCCTCACAGCCGCACTGCATCTGGAGACTTAATGTAGCGTTTCTCAGATGCTTTTGTGTTGTGTTTCCTCAGCTCTCACAGATGACTAATGAACATTTAAGGGCACATTTTGAGTTAAGTTTAAATTTTGGTGCACACTGTTTTATAACTGCACACGTTTTAGTTTTTTGCATTTAGTTTAATAAATTTGTTACTGCTTTACTTTCTAACACAAGCTTCACTCACCCTGACGGCCACGTTTCTCATCGGTACAGCTGCAGAATGATTCGTCTCCTCTGATGGAGGCCGTTTCCTGTGTGGAACTCCAACTACACAAGAAGCACATTTGTGAGAAACTGTCACCTGACGCTGTAAGGCGTGATGACATCAGCATCAGGTGTTCTGACCTGTGTTTAGTCTGTCCTGCTCTGAATGAAAGTCACTGATCTTCCCAGCCTGTGAACTGCAGTTCTGCTGGGAAAACACAAACTTTATTATCTAGTTTTTTTTGCTACAGTGTCTTTAATTGTCTGTAATGCTTTAATTTCATTTAAATAAGTTTGAGTTTATGACCACAAGCAGCTGATACCTTTCTGCTGCATGGCGACTCCTGATCCCTGTAGTTTTCCTGTTGGGTCCCGGCATGAGGGCTCGTCCTGCGGAGCCCAGCGTGGCTGTCCGGGGGCAGGTGAGGGGTGGGGGGGTAAAAGGACGGGGAGCTCTCCGTGGGCTGGTACGATTTAGGAAGTGGAGGACGTGGAGGACAAACCTCCTGTGGCAGGAAGGAGGAGAGAACGGAGAAATTAACAGAGAATCATGGGAAGGAACGAAACCCTCATCACGTCACTAACAAACACTGACCTGCACACAGATTTACTCTCAACCAGCAGCTCAACCGTTTACTGTAAACGCTAGCAAACTAACTGCTGGCTGGATTAAAACATCTTTGTGACCTTAAGTTTAGGGCAAGAAAACACACGAGGTGTTAGGTAACTGTGTCCGGTTCTATAGCTGCATATATTATTGACAGCCAGCAAAGAGCTGATTTACAAACTCTTTTTTGTTTTTATCTTGTTATTAGATTAGCAACATGTGAAAGTAATTTTTAAACTTTAATCAAATCCACGTAATTGTGTTTTTCTTCAAATCAAGTATTTGGAGCCAGTTTGGTGAACTACAGTTAAACCTGGAAAACCCAGATAAGATAATAAAGTAACTGATTTAATTAACTGCTAACTCACTGATTTAATCATATAATACAGTGAAACTCTGTTTGATGACCCTGAAGTTATTTGATGTGATCAAAGACTATAGAAATAACAAGATGCTGCACTTCTGTTACTATGACTGGGGGAAACTGCAACAAACAATATGGCTAAACTAGTCCCGCCTACTATTAGAACGAGCCAATGATGTTGAGGAGTGTGTGTGATACCTCTGTGGGTGAGAGATGTTGGGTGGGAGAGATCTGAGACACAGGTGAGAAGTGACTGACAGGACTCGTCACGCTCACTGAACTCAGGGGGCTGGCAGGACTGTAAGACCCCGATGCTCCGACTGCAGGAGAGAAAACATCAAATCAACGAGAGATGTATGAGTGTGTGTGTGTGTGAGAGAGAGAGAGAAAGAGAGTGTGTGTGTGTGTGTGTGAGAGAGAGAGAGTGTGTGTGTGTGAGTGTGTGTGAGTGTGTGTGTGTGAGAGAGAGTGTGTGTGTGTGAGTGTGTGTGAGAGAGAGAGTGTGTGTGAGTGTGTGAGAGAGAGAGAGAGAGAGAGAGAGAGTGTGTGAGTGAGTGTGTGTGTGAGTGTGTGTGTGAGTACAGTATGAGGAGGGTGAGTTCACACAAACCTCTGTGTTTGGTCATGTCTGAGCCGCGGGATGAGTTGTGTTTGTGTAGCCCCTCCAAAACATCCTGAACTCTCCAAAACTGCTTCTGAATGTGTGTGTGGAGCAGATCGCTCTGAACACAGCACAGGACCCAGTGTTACACACATTACACACATATAAATGACAAGTGAGGGCAGAAACAAGGGTCTCGACTCACATGCCCACCCGCATTCAGCTGCTCATATAGGTCACAGTGTATGGAGTTCACCTCGTCCTCCAGAGCATCAAACTCCATCAGAGCGGTTATCAAACCCTGAGCAGATACACCAACATCTGCGATGATGTCCTAAACATCTCATCACGTGAGTGTAGATGCGGCTGCTGGACTTACGCTGTTGGCCTGAGACAGCTCTCCTCTCATGCTGATCAGTTTGTTCTGTAGACTCTCTTTCCTCAGCAGAAGTTTCTCCAGGGCCAGCGGCTGCTTTCTGTACAGCTCCATCTCCTGATGCGTGGACACCAGCGCCCCCTCGAGGCTGTCCTGCAGAATTCACTCAAGTTATAAATCATTCTTGCAAACTTACTGCTGTGAGTCAGGTTAAACACTAACAGATTGCAGCTTTAACTGAACAAATGAACTCCTGTGGTTAAACGAATCTGCTCCCAGTGAAGAAGAGAAATAAATGTTTTACCTTTTCCATTCTCAGATGATGAACTACAGCCTCCTGCTCTTTAACAGCCCGGTTCTGCTCACACAAACGGTCCAGAAGTTTCTGTTCAGATGCAACAACAAAGAACAAGTCCATCTCAGATAAGTTTAGATCTGTGGCTGAAAGTGACACATTTTCCCCGTTACAAACAATGTTTTGAAACAGTGAAATGTCTCACACTCGTCTCAGACTCATTCAGCTTCAGGGTGTGACGCCGGTCACCATAGAGATCACCAAACGGAGGAACCTGCACACAGTGGAGAACACAGAACCCACACGAGTCACATGCATGTATCACAGCAGCCTGTCTCTCACAACACCTGCATCTTTCTTACCGGAGAAAATAACTTCATATGAGGAGAGGAACGCTCAGCCCTTCTGGTTACCATGCCGACCAGGTGACCCCCATCTGTCATCTGAAGCACAACACATCATCATTCACCTGCTCAACACCTGACTGAACACCTAACCGGACCTCTGACTCGTATCTATAACCACGGGTCCATCACGTATGAGTTAAACTACCTGCTGGTCCAGATACTTCAGGTTCCTCTGAAGCTGCAGATCCAAAATCTCCTCCTGATGTGTGTGAGCAAAGCCCAGCGGGTCAGAACCAGCAGCAGCAGCAAACAACACACACATAACACCAGACCACATAATAGAGACACAGAGATTGTACACATACACACACACTGATCAATTATTAATTATGTTAGTAAATTCATACTAACATACACTGCAATCACTCAAAGGTTAGTGCATTTAATATGACAGTCACACAAATTAGCAGCGTAGCAGGATTTACTGTTCTTAGCTAAAAATGCAGTGATAAATACACGCACAGATGTTTAAAAACCTGAACGTACCATTTTGCTATGCAGAGAGGGGGAGGCTGGGTGACTGTAGTGGTACATCCCAGGGCTGTAAGAGCGGCGCTCTCCCGGCAAATCATACTGAAACCAGAACAGTTGATGGTGACTGGTGTTCATGTAAGAGCACACAGCTCCCGAACCCAGAACTCATTTACCTTGAAGGGTGAGCTGAGAGATCGGCGCAGGCCATAAACGGGGGGGTCCGTGTGTACTCCCTCCTCTCTGAACCGCCCGGGGACCAGATCAATCCTGGCGCTGGGTGACCGGGCCGGTGAGACAAAGCTGTGAGGAGAGTAACGGCCTCCAGAACAGGAGGGCAAGCGAGGAACGGACTGAGACCGCGGCTGAATGGAAATCCGTTGCATGGAGTTCAGTGCTGAATCCAGCTGTGCGTTATAGACAGGATGAGACCCCTGGGGTCCCGATCGTCTTCTCTCCTCCACAGTCCAGCGGGGGGGTGGCCGGTCATACGCAGCTGACATGGAGCAGACGCTCTTGGGACGAACGCGGGCCGGGTAGAGGGGGTATTCTTCCACAAACGCAGGCCCACCGTAAACACCGCAGGAATCCAGTGACATCCCACGATTTACTCTGTAATACCTGCATGGACTGAGACAGAAGACATGAGGTTTGGATGTCAATGCTAGTGTCAGACACAAGATTGTTGGACCCGACCCGTTACATTTGAAGCCCCAGTATGTCACCCTTTTTGCAATGTTTTAAATAGTTGTGGATCACATTTAATGTCTCTAAACAAACACATGTAAACAGTTTCATCATGTGTAATACAGAGGCATGCACACATTTGAAGGTGTTTTTTCTGGCATGACCCGGTTCTTTTCTGACTGCTGGTCTTCAGTTGAGGCTGGTCCGTTGTGTTTGTCTCACCTGTGCTTGTCGTCCGGTGGTACCGTGACCCTGCGGAGGCTGAACCACTTCTGCAGGTGACTCATGGAAGTTTTTCTCTGGGCGAGTCTCTCTGGGGCGGTTCTGGACACAGAATCCTTTTGGATCTCCTCTGGTGGTTCCCGTACATCCCTCATGTTCTCCTGGGATGAGCATCTTGACCCGTTTGGAGGGCCGCTGTTACAGCATCCATTGGGTTGATGGGGTGAGACCTCCTCCGTCTTGACCTCTATATTAGGGATTGCGGGGGTCTTTGGCCCATGGTCTGTCTGCTCATGTTCCACAGGTTCCTGGGGGTCTGGACTCTGGCTGTTGTTTGCAGCATCAGAACTGGGCTGCAGTCCTGTGGCCACCACACACTCATTATTACTTTGACCAGTTGCAGGAGTGGGCTTAGATTCATCTCTGCAGAACAGCACGAGAGACAAGTTAACCAGAGAGTGTGTGTGTATGTGTATATGTGTGTGTGATGTGTGTGTACCCGGGTGTGATCTGCTCGTGGACCCTGGCCGCCTCACTCATGGTTTTGATCCATTCCTCCTGTTCTTTATGGCTGTCTGCACTGAAGTAGTACGTTCTTGTGCCTGCGTGCTCCACCTGCAAACAGAACCCAATACTGCCTTTAACATCTTCATCTCCCTCATCCTCCTCTTCATCACTCCACACCTGCAACAGAGAGAGAGAAACACCACAGTGCATGACAGACAGCACAGCTAACTGTTTTAGGTTGTAACAATGTTTCTTTAATGTTTCCATTAAGCAACAACTTATAATTTGACTTTCTGGATTACCTACTAACAAGGGCTCGTCTGCACACTGGAGGCGGCACACTGGGGAAACCTCAGGTGGGTGGGAACAGAGGGAAAGAACTACATCAACATGACCAGGTCAAACGTTAAGCTTCACACAAACTCAACACCTCACCAACCTTGAAGGCAAACCTGCGGCTGATATTGTCAGAGCGCTGGACTGGTCCGATCTTGAAGCTCAGCAGAGGAAGACTCCCTAATATTCCTTCCTCCTTCTCATCTGAACGAAACAAACATTACTGACCAAAATAAAATGGTTGTACTTGCATTGATCAGCCAATCAGAATTTGTTCCTCTTCACACTGGATATGATTGAAATAAATTGAAGTCACACTTCAGAGCTCTGTGTCAGTCTCAGCTCTGCACTGCTGAATACAGTTACTGTATGTTTACACAGTCAACTGTTAAACTCAACTAACCTTTATAGTAGAAGAGACAGCGATCAGTCAACACAAACCAGCGCTTGTTCCACTGCTTCACTCCACTGCTAGCCTGCGTCACAGAAACACAAGACAACCATAAATGTGCTGCAGTGACGCTGATGTGATGTAATGATGGGATTTCTCTGGGCCGTGTGTGTGTGTGATGTTTAATGGGGAGTAACAGCACCTGTTTGTGCAGCCAGCCCTGTCGCGTCACCTCTGCACTGGGGTTGCGGCGCATTGAGTTGGACCGTTTCCCAAACGTGGCGGCTCGTCTGGGTGCGCGAGTACCCTGCTGGGGAGAGGAGTGTTAACAGTTAACACACATATTCTGAGTAATGAATGATAGTGGAAATGAGATGATGCTTGTGGATGCAGCTGCTGTACTGACCCGCGTGTGGTTCTGGGAACCCGAGGACATGCTGAGTTTGGAACCGTTGCGATCTGCTTCACCGGGTTTGTTCGAGGGTCCTCTGCCCCCCGCCTTGCCATTCATGTTTAAACCAGAGCCCCCGACCCGTCCCTGAAACTGACATCAGAGTACAAACAAATGCAGCACATCTCTCATCATCTGCCTGCATTTAATGCAGCGTTGCAGAAAAATTACTGTCAAACTAATACAGTCAGCAACTGCGCTGGGGGAAAACTGCAGAACAGATGCACAGGACCAGCTGCTTTACTGCAGACTGGCACAAATGCATCAAACATTACACACAAACATTATAGAGAAACCGCAAATATATACAATAAAAAAGTTAGAAACACACTGAGATTTTCTGTCTGTTCTCTTCCAAACTCGTCTGGATCACTTGCTGTTGTTCACTGGGTTCGTTTGGGTCATTCTGACTGTAAAAAAACAAAGAAACAATATACATTTAACTTTCAGCTCACTAATAAACTAATAACAAAAACAAACACTGTTTCTGCTAGAAGATCAGTTTAAACGTGGATAAAATCAGCCTCTGTTTGTTAAAGAAGATCTCTGAAAACTCCACAGCACCACAGTCTTCCTGTATTAATAATTCAACATTACAACATCATCTGATCAATACACACCGTCTCTGTAAACTGTTGTGAGACGAGTGGAAGTACATGACAGTGTGTGTGAGAGAGTCTGAGCTGTAAAACCACAGAGTCTTTATGACTAGAGCTGGAGGGTGTTTACTACAATCATTTTTGTCCTTTTTTTCTCCTTGAGCTTGTGTGCTGCTCAAGCCAGCCCCTCTCTCTCTCGCTCAACCTCTGTTTCACTCTTGGATCTGCTCACTTTATTTGATTACTGGTTTTGTCTGACTGTCTCTCTTGTTTGTTCGCTCACACATGAGGCCTCCAATCAGATTGTCACGACCAAAAGCTGCCCTGGAACAACAAGAACCTCGGATCTGCTGAAAGGAAAGGAGGCGTCGCCAAAGGAGGCAAAACCGTAAATCACTCAGATGGATAAACGTGTGTTTTTATTCCCCATTGTTCCCGAGACGATGCCACCACAAGCCCCGCCCCTGACCTTGACATCACCAAGATGATGCCGGCGTGCAGCTTCACATCACCTCCATCCTCACCTCCATCCACCCGCCTGCCAGACGACCAGAGAGGAGAGGGGTGGGGCTTCAGAAGAAGGGGGTGGGGATAAATAATTATTCCCCAGCGGCATCCAATGAGCTTGCAGCAGCTGTATCTCTCAGTAAATCACAAAGCAAACTGCTGAAACTAGATGTCTTTTACACCTGACGTCTGTACATAAAAAAACACACATGCTGATAAAACACATTTCCTCTGCAAATTGTGTGGCATGAGATGGATGGGTTAGCTAGCAACCCCACTAGAGGAGGATAACCCCATAACAAAAGTGATGAGTGAGCAGATTAACTCTTTAATCGTCTCACCTCCTGCACCCTCTCTTTCCCGGTCTGGCCCACAGTAATCTGCTCTGAAGGACACTGATGAAGTCCAGCCCACATCTAACTGACCGCTGCACCTGCTCTGGGCCTGGTTACGTTCTCTGAAACCAGCATCACGGCTCGAAAGACAGATTCTGCACGCTCTGGCCAATCAGAAACAGGGAGCGAAGGTGCATTTCCTTCGCACAGACCAATCACATGACAGATAAACAGAAGAAAGAAAGAGAGAGTGTCAACACACAGATTTGTGCAGCATGTGTCGTGTGGGACAGACAGATAGAACACATGCACACATTATAACACATCCGTTTGCTGATAGCAGGTGTCTGAGATATATTAAATGCTAACAGTACCACAATCATTTGAATGTTTTCTAACACTAACATGACATATATTTGATAGCTTTAACCCCATCACACAAACTGATGCTGTAGGCAGACCCGCCGCATCTGTAACCACGGGCAACACCCAAGAAATGATGCGCGTCTTATGAGGACCAACCAGATGGAGACGGACGGACCGTCGATTAATGCATCACTGCTGTTATTAAACATTCATACACACACACACACACACACACACACACACACACACACACACACACACACACACACACACACACACACACACTCTCTCTCTCTCACACACACACACACTCACCAGCAAATCCCTGGAGCTCATCGCGTCTCGCCCGCTGATGTTTGGGATTATCCTGACGTCCACAGACAAAAGACAGATGATATTATTTCTCACACAAGATAATAAACGAACAGCTTTAAATAAACAGCAATGAAAAATGAATGATGTTGGTCTGGAGAATGAAAGCTCCTGTTCCACACATGGAGTGACATTGTCCTGGAGAAACGGAGGAGGGAGGAACTGAGCATGCGCACTGAAGACCCCTGGGTATTTAAAGTCACGTGACTTCATGGGTCCCAGCGCCACAGAATGAATGAAATGGACTTACAGAACCACACCGAACCCGATACATTGTGTATTTCAATATACAGTCAAAATGAAGCCACAGTAAACAAGATTTCTTGCATTGATTTTTAATGTTAATTAAGACTAATATTTCTGCCACAAATCCAAGATGTGTTACAAAAATAAAATGTTTTGTTAATTATAGAGCTTAACAAATGAACTTTATGTTTTAACATGAAGCACACGGTAGATTTCAGACCAAAAACATGAATTTTGTCCCTGCATTTCACTTTACAGTCAGAGTTACTGTTTTACAGTCAGAGTTTAGTGTTTTACAGTCAGAGTTACTGTTTTACAGTCAGAGTTTAGTGTTTGTCACAGCTGCCATAGTTCAAAGCACAGAGAAAATACCCCGAAACACAACAGTGACCTCCACAAGCTAAATAAATGCTTCTGTCCAATAAACAAGAATAAGAGAAAGACAATCGTTCTATTTAGGATCATTCACTGAAGACCCACATCCATATATCCTCATCCTAACACAGGCACACACCTATATCAGCATCGCTCAGCTCTGGCAAAACACCAACAGTCTCTTACCCTCGACACCCCTGTAGCTTCAAACACTGAGGCGGGTCTTCATCCAGTCAGAACAGAAGTGCATTATCTTTGGCTTTGAGGCATCATTCTCAGGTTCTGTGAGAATGTCTTCTAGATGAGAGCAATCAAAAATGTAATGAAACAATGAAAAGACTGCAGTGAGGGAGAGACAGTGTGACTCAAAGAAAATATTCTAACAAAATGCATATTTCCAAACTCCAGCTCAGGTACAACACACACACACTCACACAGACACACACACAGACACTCACACACCATCAGTCTGACTCCAGTGAGGTGACCTCTCTCAGACGAACCCTCAGGAGGTCACTGGATTTGTGACTTGTTAGCCCTTGTGAGAACTTTTTAGGGTCTTCCCAATGCCCTGAATTAATCTTTTCTTCTCATTCCTCGTTTACATTTATTGTCCAGCAAACAAAGTTTTTAATTAGCTAGTGTTGTGGAGTCTATGAAAAACGACCAGACGGAACGCTGGAGAAAGGCAGTAGCCGATCGTCTCTTCGACCTCCTGAATGCGGCGCTGAAAGCGACAGCGGTCACGAGCGATTTCCTCCCAGGGCCCGTGGCGGTCCTCATCGCTGCTGACGTAGAATTCCTCCACCGCATCCACAAACTGCACCTGTGACACAAATAAAGTTGTGTAAATAAAGAGTGTAAAAGTATTAGAGCAGTTTCATCTATCGTGCAGCATTTTGTTCCCTGCAGTTTTGCGTTTATATAACACTGATTATGTGTCATTAAAACTCTGCATTAGCTGAAAGTAAATGGGAGTAAATTTGGTTTCTTCCTGCCCATGCAAGACTCATAACCGCACTGTTGCTAAGTAACATGTGATTGCACACGTCATTGGTGAAATATGACATGTGATCATTCATCACACAGACCATAACCGGTGACTGTGACTAGTGCGATGCCACAGTCATGAAACACATCAAGTGATGATGATGATGATGATGATTAACGGGAAGAGCGCTACCTCCCGTCTCCATGGAGACGGCCGAACGGAACCATTGCATCAGATTATCACAGCCGGAGAGAAGAAACTAAAATGGTATTGCGTGACTTTACATCATGTTCCCAGACCAGCCCTTATAGCCACAGAACCAAAGAACAGAAAGTAAAGGCTGGGAACCATTTAACTATTAACTTTACCATTAACTATTTGTCATTTAACTAAACCCTAAATTGTTTTTTTAAAACTGTGTTTCTATTTCCCCCACAAGCACAACAAACTCATCTTACTAAACAAAGACTGATATTAAAATACAGGGTTTTGTTGACATTTTAATTAACATAAGAAAATGAGTTTGCCAAGCCTAACATTGGTTTAAATGTGACAGTCACAGTAACTACATTTGGGCTGACAAAGCAGATCGACAGGTTATGGCTGTAAAGTACATTGTGTTACATCTGCAACATGACTAACAACAGGTGATTATTTACTCATTCCAATCACATTAGTAACAGGACACACCATCACTCCTAAATACTTCATACAATAAAATAAAACACACAGACAGATGAAGTTACACAAGCAGTTTTCATCATGAAACATGTTATGAGAAACTGATGAAGTACAAACCTTCTTCATCTGAGCACCTCTGGCTGGAGAACTCTCTGAGAACCCACTGTCCATCCTCTCCTCAGCCTCAGCGCTCCAGCAGCGGTGGGTCAGCTTCTCACACGGTTTGGGGGGCTTCTGACTCCGTATAGGGGCCTGAAAGTTAAACAGACTGTAGGGGTCTGCAGAACAACTAAAAGAGTTCCACAGTCTCATGTTCTCCTCGTCCATCTCACAAGCCTCCTGTGACTCGCTCTCAGAAAGTACTGGTGATGAAGGTGGAGGTGAAAGGCCAGAGGAGATGGATGCTGGTGGAGACTCTGAGACTGAGGAGCCTGAAGGTGGTTTGGAGACTGTCCTCAGTTGAGCTGTAAAGTTCCTGGGGTTGTAAGGATCCCCGTTTTGGCAGAAAGAACTCCACAGTCTCTCCGTCTCAGAGTCCTCATCCTCTTCATCCTCTTCATCACTGTCTTCTGAATCCTCAGACTCAGAACTTTCACTGTCAAACCCATCATCTTCATCATCACTTTTCTGATAAACATCATCCTCTGATTCAGATTCATCACTACAAGGGCTGCCCATGATGAAGGCGATGGCCTTGTTTTGACAGTGAGGGGTGGGCAAAGCAGGCAGATCTTTAGCTGCTGGAGATGCTGGAGTTGATGTTTCGTCTGCATTCTTCTCAGTGTCACGCAGATCAGAGTCTTTCTCTGTCTGCTGCATATTTTCAGTATACCTGACAGACTCATTTCCTGCAGTGTTCCTCTGCGACGAGCCGTTCCCAGAGGAAACATGGACGTCTGTTTCTGACACCTGCTGCTCCTCAGAAAGAAACTTCATACTGTAAAATTTACCATTTGATTGTTCCTCCTCCCAGCTGGAGTAGCCATTATCCTGATCCGGGGTCGGAACCGCAACCTCACTGAAGGTTCTTCTACAAACTAGAGGCTGTAAAAACATCTGCTCCTCATCTGGTGTTGGAAGCATGCGTGAGTTTGTGAGGGATTCTGGTGTGGCTGTGGGTACACATGCTTTGTGGATCTGCCTGTTGGAGAACAAAGGTCCAGCGCTTTTGCTGTGCACAGTTACTCCACCATCATCATCACCATCATCATCATCATCACACACACACAGTTCAGTTGTTACAGCGACAGCAGCCAGTGAGTGACTATAAGCACCACAGCGCTGCCGGTTCGGACCCGACCTCGCGTCAAACGCTCCCGGGAACCGCGCGGGTCCGGAGACCCCCGAGCTGCCATCGGCGCGTGAGCTCATGGTTCCTTTAAACCACTGCAGGTGCAAAACTTAATAAAGTTACTTATACGGTTACCAGCATCTCACCAGAACCTGTACTGACCCAAACAGTTTAAACGCTCATCAGACACGGACTCACAGGATGAAGATGACAGTCACAATCTTTGGGCTCCATGTCTCCCGGACTTTCTAGAGTCCGACCCGGCGGAACGCGTCCCGGTCCGCAGACGGAGCCGATACGTCCGAACCGAGACTCGACACAAAAGCCATGTTATCGTCTGAGGGACGCGGTGAAGATCCGTCCGCCGTCCGCCCGCGGTCGCCTCAGTCCCGCCGCGCTTGTTCACAAACACCGCGACGGCGATCACGTCCGAACCGAGCCCGGGACGCGCTGGTGTCTTTCATTCACGATTCAGCCAGAAACGGGGTTTAAATAGCGACACTTTCCGCCGAGGCTCGCGCGGGTTTCGCCCGTCAGACCCAGTCGCCGGATTTCATCAGAAACGGCGTAAGGGAGCGTCGCGAAACGCGCGTCAGCGCGGCGCGGTTAGGGAGCGTCGCGAAACAACGCGTTATATAACATTATTCCCAGGCTGTTCCTAGGCATTATTCCCAACATCATTCCCAGGCTGTTCCTAGGCATTATTCCCAACATCATTCCCAGGCTGTTCCTAGGCATTATTCCCAACATCATTCCCAGGCTGTTCCTAGGCATCATTCCCAACATCATCCCCAGGCTGTTCCTAGGCATTATTCCCAACATTATTCCCATTATTGTGTTCATTAACTCCAGTCTCAGAGGGATGTTATATTGTGCTCCATTAACACTGATGC
>JBAJNP010008690.1:0-19705 GCA_036877545.1 Yasuhikotakia modesta
TTATACTGTCTCTAAGTTTGACGCGTTATACTGTCTCTAAGTTTGACGCGTTATACTGTCTCTAAGTTTGACGTCAGCTGCTGCAGCAAAGTTAAGTTGATGTGATTGTCTGTCTCGCTAACCTACCTGGACATGATCGTATGTTGGTCTGTCTGTTTCTCGCTTGCGTGTCAGCGACTCAAACAACAATGATAGTGGGAGTGAAAAACTACATTTATTATGTTTCTTAAACGCAACTGTGTTTCTAAAGTGACGTTCCCCCGCGTGACCGCGCCTTGCGTTTATGCGCGTGCACAAAACATAACGCTCTGTCTCCAGCAGCTGTCTGACTGGGACCAGTTTTAAAATTCAGCTTAATTAAAAATATTATTTTTAGTGCTTCTGCATTTCATTCTGCATATATAGCGATTGTTTGAAGGAGAGACTGGTGTACAGACTCATGGTTTAGGTAGAAGGGCCCCAGAATCGGCTCTGTCTTATATTATATATTTATGTGTATGTGTGTGTCAGTGCTAATACAGTTTTTGACCCTCAATCCTTTTGCACATGTTTGTTTGTATTGTTATTGTGTATTTTTTAACAATTTTAATTCATTCCCGAGACCCAGTGGCATGATGCTCTGTGTTTGCAGGGAAAGTCATATGTGTTTGACCGTGTTTTTCCCAACAACACCACCCAAGAACAGGTATACAACACCTGTGCCAGGCAGATCGTGAAAGGTCAGTGTGTGAAATTGTCTATACATTAATGAATCATTCATCATTCATACTGAACAGCTTGCGTCAGTTTGAACTATTAGCATTTATTGGCTGTGTCAGGTAAGGGTTAAGGGAAACAAATAAACAAAAAATGAAAATATGGTCCATAATCGACTGAGCACACAGAATGATAAAATAGGGATGAAACTGAGAAGGGCAACAAGGCAAGGAAACTAATAACAAGAGAACTAGTATAATAATGGCAGATAACTGCATGAGAACTAAACCAAAACTGAGCCAGCACAACAATGTTCAAACCACAGTGATAGAACATGATTAAAGGTTTATATATACAGACAGCTAGTTAGCAGGGTCCAGCACGGGATTAGGGCCTTTATCCTGAAGGAGTGTATTTAAAAAAAGATAAGATGATTAAAAGTTGAATATTGTATTAGTTATTAGTTTATTGTGTGATAAATGTAAGTAGTTTTGGTGAAGCAGACTTGGTGAGCGGCTGTGGGAGAGGAAAATCAGATTCTGCACGATTAGTCATAATCAAGTTAACAGCTGTACAGCATATAAGCTGAGACTGATCGAAGCTACAGTGAGGTCTTTTTGTTGTGTTAATGTGTGTGAATATTGTAGCTGGAGATTATTACCGTTTTTTTATTATTACCGTTATTATTATTGTGACTCATTAACTCTAATACAGTTGTGGCACTTGCTGTTTGTTGCAAGAGCATTGTGGGAAATCTGTTCTCTGATGTGTGTGTGTATGTGTGTGTTTGCGTGTAGATGTGCTAGGAGGTTACAATGGCACAATCTTTGCCTATGGGCAGACTTCCTCTGGGAAGACCCATACCATGGAGGTACAATTACATTTTTATGTTTATATTCATATAACATTACAGTTGTAGTGGAAATGATCTACATTTATGCGTCAAGTTATGTGAAAATTATCAACATGATCACATAATGTTGAATGTTTTCATTTAAATCTATGTAAATTGATTGAATTATATTCATATCATGAGTGATATGGCAATTACAGAGTACATACAGCACTGTGTAGTGCACTCAGTTTGTGGCTCCACCCACAGGGGACCCTGCATGATCCACAGCAGATGGGCATCATCCCTCGCATTGCAGAAGACATCTTTAACCACATCTTCTCAATGGATGAAAACCTGGAGTTCCACATCAAGGTAAACACAATGTTGATTTTCCATTCATGTCTATAATTGTTTTTTCTGTGGAGTTACATTTGGCCACTTAACATGCTCAAACATGTTCTGAGGGCAGAACACAAAATAAGTGTCTCTCAGCAAATGTCACACCAGGCCAGCAGAGGGAGCCCTTGCCCTGGAACTGTTCGCGATTGCTCTACCTGCTTCCTCTGCAGCAACTTCCTGTTTGGTGGCCATGAAGCAGAGACCCAGCAAACAGGAAGTTGCGTGTTGATTTGCCTTTTCCATTGTTCCCCGTATGTTTCCTAGTCCCTTGTGGTTCTTGTTCCTTGTGTTTTCCCTTTGCTTTTTGTTTTTTTGAATGTTTCGCTCGCCTCTGCCTCCTATTTTACAGCAAACAATAAAAAAAAAGCCCATGATCCTATAATCTCTATAAACCAATTATTTTCCTGTCTGTTCTCAGAAAATGTTTAAGCAAAGCTCTCATCTACTTTGCCTGCCAAAAATGATCTAGTGTATATTTTCCTTAAGATCAATGTTTGTGTTTCAGGTGTCCTACTTTGAGATTTACATGGAGAAAATTCGGGACCTTTTGGATGGTTTGTGAAAACTAAAGTTGCATTACTGTACATGGATTGTTTTTATATTCCACATCATTTATCTGTAATTTATTTTCAGTCACCAAAACCAACCTGTCTGTACACGAGGATAAGAACCGTGTGCCCTATGTGAAGGTGACATGTTACATCTAACATCTTACAATATTTTTTATTATAGTTGCAACAAAAATCCAATGTGCAGTGTCATGTAAATGTGTGTCCTCTGTGGGTTCAGGGTTGCACTGAACGCTTTGTGTCCAGTCCTGAGGAGGTCATGGATGTCATAGATGAGGGAAAGTCCAATCGCCATGTTGCTGTCACCAGTGAGTTATTCTTTTGAAATACTTTTCAGGTTTCTTAATATGTATTATGTATTTACAAAAGACAGCTAAGGTGTTTCCTTTATGTCTGTCACTCAATGTTGTACACTGGGGAACACTTGGGAATAGGACTGTCACTCCCTACCGGCAATGTTATCTTGACCAGCAGCAAGCATCGGGCTTGAGTGGAAACCTCCACCTTGCCCAGAATTTTCACGGCTTGATGATTGGTATCTCATGTCAGGATGTGGTGTCAAGCCTTGCCCCACCCAGTACTCTTGTTTCCCAAGGTTCAGGACAAGCTTAGGATGTTGTGGAGCGCACCTTTCACAGCCCGCACAGGCCAAGCAGGTCTCGCAGGTTCAACAGGCCAAGACTTTGAAGCATCTGCATGAGGCTAAATCCAGCCCAGCGCTAATGCAAGAGCTGCATATGCAGGCAATTTCACATTAAGGTTATGGCACACTCCCTTGGTTTTGTGATACAGAGTTCCCTTTCTTGATGCACCCATCTCTCAGGGCCTGTTTAACTTTGCACAACAGTTTTCACAGTAAGGAAGCAGACTGAGGCAATTAAGCTTATCCTGCCTCACTGCGATCTGCCCTCGACCAGGTCCATCAGACTCACCCTCCTGCCACTCCACCGCCTTCTCCTCTTAGACAGGATACCGTCAAATGCCATCTGAGAAAATCTTCACATAAGAGTGGCCCTTGTCCACCCACCAGGAGACCACCAAGAACCCTGCTAGGATTTCTTAGCAGCCCTGAGATGGGCAATACAGAGGAGGAGCTGCTTCTGAGGACATTGGGAGATGTGGAGGGGCCCTTGTCATCTTTGTCAGTGCCCCCCCAAGGGTGCTGGTGCCCACATCCTCACTAAAGGAGAAATTTCATCTCTGTCTGCGGCCTTTCGGTCCACCATCATTTCTAAGTCCCAGGATGCAGAAGAATGTAATTTCTGCAGTTTACCAGCAGGTTTGGTTCATGCCTATAGACCTGAAGGACAAACTTCCATGTGTTGATCGTCCCTTGACACAGACTGTTTTTTTCGAACTGTGTTTGCTTTTGAGGAGTGAGTGTACTGGTACAAGGCCCTTCTTTTGGTCTAACCCTGTCGCCAAGATGTTCACCAAACTGGCAGAGTTAGCCTTCAACTCTTTTTGGAAGCAGGGGTTTTATATCCTGACCTTAATGGTTGTCTTATCCTAGCTCATTCTCTGAATTTGTTGTGGAAACACAGGGATCTGGTGGTATGGCATCTAGACTAGCTAGTGCTTTAGGTCAGCTGGTAAAAGAGCAATCTCTCCCTGGTGCAGAGCATCTATTTTCTTAGCATCTGTTTGCTCAGTCAAAATGACTGCTCCGTGAACAATGAATGATAATGAATAAATGAGATAATGTTGTCTTCTCTGTCAGATATGAATGAGCACAGCTCTAGAAGTCACAGCATCTTCCTGATTAACATCAAACAGGAGCATGTTGAGACAGAGCAGAAACTTTGTGGAAAACTCTACCTGGTGGATCTGGCTGGCAGTGAGAAGGTATTGTGTGTATTGTTTGATTGTTTCAGGCAAACTACAAATAAGAAAATGGTTACCATGGTTAAAATTTAACCCATCACTGGTGAGGATTGAACAGCAATCTACTGATTACAAGCCCAACTCACTAACCAATAGGCCACAATTGCTCACTTAAAAACATGGTTACTACGCTTTTACCATAACAAAACCATGATTAGGGAAACCGTCAGTATTTTTCTTGTCTGGCATGCCAATGTTTAGCAAACACATTTTCAACTGATACTCTGTTACTCTGTTTCTATTCCACCATCCTATCCATCACCAATTTCTTTAAAATATCAGCAATCACCAAAAAGAAAGGGTTAGTCATCAAAGAAAAGGACCAAAATTATAAGCAATTTGTTACAATTTTCCAACCTGATAAGATATAAAACTTTTAACCTTTTAAGTGTCCCTCTCACAGTGATTTATTTAGAATTGTTTTGATTGGATGAATTACAACAGTTTAAATCAATATTACAGCTGATATCTATGAGAAAGTCGTTAAAAACATAACCAGTGTCTACAATGCATAGAAATGCATAAAATGCTTTTGTTACAAAATAGTGCTAATAAACACCAGTGCAGTAAACAGTGAGATTTCAGTGTGTTATCATTGCATTGATGAAACGATACACAATTGAGAACTCTTGAGAAAACACACAGACATAATTTGATTCTGGTATTTTTTATTTTTGTAATAATTCTGGAATCAAATCCTATTAACATGCTTTAATGACCCTTTTAAGACATTAAATGAACAGACAGAATATGTGTGAAAAGATCAGACATCAGATTTGTGAAGCTTATGTTCTATTCTTGTGTAGGTCAGTAAGACAGGAGCCGCTGGAGCAGTTCTAGATGAAGCTAAAAACATTAATAAGTCTCTGTCTGCTCTCGGAAACGTCATCTCTGCTCTCGCTGAAGGAACTGTGAGTACACACACACAACACACCACACATATACATACACACACACACTCATCATGTCTGTGTGTTTGGTTCCTCCTGGTGTATGTGAGCAGAAGACTCATGTGCCATACCGGGACAGTAAGATGACCAGGATTCTTCAGGATTCTCTAGGAGGAAACTGTAGAACCACAATGTTCATCTGCTGCTCCCCATCTAGCTTCAATGATGCTGAGACCAAATCCACCCTCATGTTTGGACAACGGTATCCACACACATTTACAAGAACAGAAGTGTTTCCGAGAGTAACACTGTACCTATCATGTCTCACTCTTTTGTATTTCTACATTCTAAAGTAAAATTACTTAGAAATAGTTACCAGTGAGAAAATTATTTTACCATCATACATCAATACATGTCTTAAAAACATCACGAAGTTAACGAAAGGCAATAATTAGCAGCGTGTACACAGAAATCACTTGATTTTAATGTTTTATTGATATGACTCTTATTGGTTAATAGAAAAGAAATACATTATGACGACTTAGGGAACTGATTAATCTGTAACCAGTTTTGTAACCAGTTTATTAAAACAATCCAACTAAAAGAATTAAAATGGATCAGATTTCCCATAAATTATTTTTAAGTCAATCATAGTAAATATATAAATATAGTTAAATATGTATTACATAAATCTTGGTAAGCAATGCAATCTCTGATATGTGAACAGTAATAACAAATGATTTTCAGAGTTTTCAGTGCAGTTAATGTTTCTGTCTGTGTGTACCAGTGCTAAGACCATCAAGAACACAGCTTCCATTAACCTGGAGTTGACTGCTGAGCAATGGAAAAGGAAGTATGAGAAGGAAAAGGAGAAGAGCAAGAGTCTGAGGGACACCATCCAGATGTTAGAGATGGAGCTGAAACGCTGGCGCAGCGGTGAGACACAAACTTCTCCTGTGAAAGATTTCTGTTACTGAATAAACAATTTATCAGAGAAATTCAGATTTTTTCTGTCAGGATTTCATTGGACTGTGTGCGTGGGTGTCTGTGTGTGTCTGTGTGTGTCAGTGTTTGTGTGTCTGTGTGTGTCTGTGTTTGTGTGTGTCAGTGTGTTTGTGTGTCATTGTGTGTGTTTGTGTGCATGACATCAGTCTCAGTATTCTGAGTGTGTCTATCTCTGATCAGTGTGTGTGTGTCAGTGTGTGTGTGTGTCAGTGGGTGTGTGAAACGTGACCTGTGTTTGTAAAGTACAGGAGATAAGAACACCCATGGATGCTGAACTGTTTGATGGAGTGACTGTCTCTCTTTTATGTTGTGAACAGCAGAGACATGGATCACTAAGCCCAGCCAATCAGAGATAGACACACTCAGAATACTGAGACTGATGTCATCCACATTCAGAAAAATCTCAAACGTATTGTTTGGTTTGGTCTTGTTTCTGTTCACCCCCGCCATGTTTAATGTTTTGGTTTGGTTTGCTCTCCTGATTCTTGCTCTCCAATTTCTTGCCCCCTGATTCTTGCTCTCCTGTTTTCCCTCCTGTTTCTTGCTCTCCTGTTTCTTGCCCTCCTGTTTCTTGCCCTCCTGCTTTCCCTCCTGTTTCTTGCTCTCCTGTTTCTTTCTTTCCTGATTCTTGCTCTCCTGATTTTTGCTCTTCTGTTTCTTGCCCTCCTGTTTCTTGCCCTCCTGCTTTCCCTCCTGTTTCTTGCTCTCCTGTTTCTTTCTTTCCTGATTCTTTCTTTCCTGATTCTTGCTCTCCTGATTCTTGCTCTCCTGATTTTTGCTCTCCTGATTTTTGCTCTCCTGATTCTTGCCCTCCTAATTCTTGCCCTCCTGATTCTTGCTCTCCTTTTTCTTGCCCTCCTGTTTCCCTCCTGTTTCTTGCTCTCCTGTTTCTTGCCCTCCTGATTCTTGCCCCGTTGTGGATTTATCAAGCTGTGGATTAAATCTCATATATTTTTGGATTTACGTCTCGCTCGTTCTTGTACTTGCAGCTAAATTTGTGTTTGAGAGGCACTTTACAAATTACAACTTTAAATTTATCTAAATTTGTTTTGTTGACAAAAATATAATTGATAATAATGAAAAAACTTACTTTAAGAATGTTTTGAAAATGGACTTGGACTATATAAAAGAGCAGTGAGAGCCACGTGTGGGTTTTTTTCATTCTAGGCACCAGTTTGGTTTTTTATTTATTTTATTTTTTTTCCAGTGTTAAATTGTGTTTTTATGATTTGGTTTGGTCCAGGAGAAAATGTTCCAGAGACTGAGCAGACTGATGCTGATGCAGTGAAGCTGGACGCCAGTGATGAGGTCTCTCTGGACAATGACAGATCCTCTGAGCTCCAGCGTGAGAGGGAGAGAAACTCTGACTCCTCCTCCATTGTGGTGCGGATCTCAGAAGAGGAGCGTCAGAAATATGAGGAGGAAATTCGCAAACTCTACCGACAGCTAGATGAAAAGGTGCACATGCACACATCACAACATTACCATCAAATTTATTTAAATTTAAGTTCTTTATTACATTCTTAAACAACTTTACGTAAACTTTAAATGATTAATATACACCGACTTTAAGTGCTCTAGACTCCTACAGAGTTACTGCATACATACATATTTATTATAAATAAAGTAGTTCTGTAGGAAATATTCATTTCCTCATGTCATTTAAAATGCTAATTCATTTTACATCTACACAGTCGTTTAATTACATTCATTTCCTGTGATGGTCCTGATGTGTGGGTGTGTTTTATCTCCACAGGATGATGAAATCAATCTTCAGTGTCAGCTGGTGGAGAAACTGAAAGAGCAGATCTTGGATCAAGATGAGGTCAGAGATCAACACTCTCTCATGACTCACCAGTTCAACTGGCAATATCAGAAAAGATTAAATATCTCTGAACTCCAGAATCACACTATTTTATCTTGACATTGCTAACAATGCTAACAACATATAAACTTAGCATAATCATGTAAATGGTGTTTGCTTTACATTATACCCCAATTTAACATGTGCAAGCATTGAATAAAAGATGAATTTAACATCACCCAAACACAGGAAATGGACTCTGTGTCCTTATAATCTACTGAGATGTTCTAAAATCAACACAGATGAACAGGCACAAGTGTTGTTTTTGTGTTTGTTGTAGTTGCTGGCATCCACTCGTGGTGACAGTGATAAGGTTCAGACAGAACTGGGTCGTCTGCAGACAGAAAGCGATAGCGCCAAAGCTGAGGTGCGGGAGGTTCTGCAGGCACTAGAGGAGCTGGCAGTAAACTATGACCAGAAGAGTCAGGAGGTGGAGGAGAAGAGCCTTCATAACAAACAACTGGCTGAGCAGCTCAGCCACAAGATGGTGATGCATGCAAACAAATTCTTACATTACAGCTTCACAAGTGCAATCATGCTGGAAAGCTACTTGAAACAGTTTGTGTTGTGGTATTAGTACTATACAAATACTAGTCAAATAAATATGAAGTGTTTGGATCATTTCAGCAGGTAACAGAGTTCTATTACTATTAAACAATAATCGAACAAGTCTATATAAAGAAGCTTGCTTTTCTGTCACTTTGTCAACTTTGTCATCTGTCTGCCTATTTTTTGCTTCATTAATGGTGGTTTAAACCTTCGGCCTCTTTCCAGGTGAGTTTGATGGAGGTGGAGGCAGAGCTTGCTCATATGCAGGAAGTGAGCACACAGCAGAGGAAGCGCATTGCTGATGTATTGAACGGGCTTATGAAGGACCTTAGTGAGTTTAGCACCATCGTTGGCAACGGAGAAATCAAACTAGTAAGACACAACACTTCTTCTTATTAAATGAAGTTGTGATATAATATAAATACTAGAATAAAGATGGTGCTATATTTAAAATGTAACACATGGCATAGTCTTATTGCCTTGTTTAAAAAATCTGTGCATGGTAATTACCTTAGGTGATGTAGAATCAGAGCTGCTAAAATCATTAGACTTCAGTCATCTAATCTCTTGCACTGCTCAAGTTAGTAAGTTACTTTATGTTAATATTTTGTTTTTATACCTATCCTTATCTTTGTAGTGGATCAGCCCTACATTTTACTGCTGGTTGTTGATCATAAGTCGCCTGCCATGTGACCTTGCCTTGTTCTTGGTTTGCTCTTGTTGTTTGCAGCCTGCCCCGACCCTTTGCTGGAGTCTGTTATCGTTTTTAGACTACCTGTTGTTACTGTTTGCCGTTGTTGACTCTTGCCTGCCTGCGTACGCTGTTTATTAATAAAATGCTGCACATGGATCCCTGTAGTCCTGAGTATACATTACAATAGGTTCCTCTTTAATCAAATCTGTTTAAAGTGCAATTGTCTTGCTTAAACCCTTTATGTCAAGTATATGTAAACATTTTGCTTACTTATGAATTCCCTGTTCCCTTGTAGTGAGCAGTCAGTCTCATCAACCCTAACCTTCCAACTTTAGACGAAATGTGCTCACACAACTGATCCCGCTAGTGGGCCAATAAAAGATGTTTTTTAAAAGAACTTAATATGCGAATGCCCTGCCTCCTTGGGGCATCAAGGGCATTCTTTACAATCTTTGTAGAGACACAAGGTGACTGGGCTAAGCCAAACAAGAGGACTCTGTACTGGTACACTTACCCCTCAAAGGCAAACCAAGGGTATTATCTTTGTTGAAGGAAGACCGACACATGAAAATACACATCTTGTTTCTGTATTGAGGTGAAGAATACACTTTTGAACCTGGGCAGATGCCGCACAAACTGTATTGTTTTTATAAGCCACTGTGACAGCTTGGAGGTTGCTGTCCACACTTTTTAAAGTGCTTACTATCTTGCTCACTTACCTGCCTTGCTGTTCTTACCAACTTCATCCTGAGAAGACGGGCAAAAGACCCGGGTAAAGAGGAACTTCTCAGTGAAAATGTGGGTGCATCTAGGACTAGGTCAGTGCACAGTACTTATATAGTCCCTGGGTAATGATAACTTCATGCAGGTCCTTCAAGGCTTTAGCCTGGTGCTGCCAGGCATGATGCTGCAAGATCATTATGGCGTGCAGTGTGGTGGCAGCTTGTCCCACGGCATTGTAAGCCCTTGCAACCAGGGACGAGGTAAACTTGCATAAAGGAGGGAAGCCTAGGTTGGTTCCTCCAGGTGGCAGAGTTTTGTGGGCACAAGTGGACTGTTTGGCAGATTATCTTATAGTAATCCTCTATGACTATAGCGTGTAAGATGATAGAGAGTAAGAGTAGTAAAAAGAACAAAGCTTGTTTAGTTGGGATAAACAGATCAACAATCTGCTGGCCCCAAAAAAATAAGTTTAAGGTGAATAATGCACATCAGCTGTATACCCAGATATCCGGGCAGAGACTGGCTTACAAATCCCACTCACCAATTTTCATTTGAGCGATTAGGGTTTCTAAGGGAAATGTCATCCTTGACACTCATTCCATCTGTCTAGCCAGTGGAGATCAGTGGGGCAATTGAGGAAGAGTTCACTGTGGCACGACTCTACATCAGTAAGATCAAGTCGGAGGTGAAGTCAATGGTAAAGCGCTGCAGACAACTGGAAAACATGCAACTAGAGTGTCATCGCAAGATGGAGGAAACCAGTCGAGAGCTTTCCGCCTGCCAGCTGCTCATTTCACAGGTGAGTTCTTTCTCTGCTAGCTCCTTATCTCATGTGTGTGTGCATGAATCTACTTGTACTGAGGGCCATGTTTAAAATATAGTGAAACAAGTCTAATAAGTCAAGTATGAGGACATTTTAACTTTTCAGAGGTAAAAATGGCTTTTAAATTAGCTAAATTATGGTTTACTGAAAATAGGCTTTCGTTACCATTGTAAATTGACACCATGTTGGCTTTGCAGGCATTCTGGGTAATGCATAAAGTTAAGGAAATTAAAGGTATCAAATTATAAAAAAATTAAAAGCAATTTAAAGCAATTAAAAGTTAATTAAAAGCAAGCTGTCTTGCATGTTGTGTAATAGTTACCTCCCTTATGAACTGGAAAGTGGGCCTTGGGTTGTTGGGAGACAATAAATTGTGGTGCATACAATAAATGTCCTGGAAATGAGGGATAATACTTTGTACCAGACCTGAGGGGCTACCTTGTGATGGTCCTAATATTTCTGTGGGAGATTCTGATCCAGAGCAATCTCTTGTCTCAGATGTTCAATTATTCCCCCCATACCTGGGTTTTGGAAGCTATGTGTCTGGCCCCTAAAGGGCAAAGACTCAACAATTGTGACCTCTTAACCTAAATTGTTCAGAGGTTGGAGTTCCTGCAAGAGCATGCCTGTCTTTTGCTACTGTCATGGTCTACTGTCAAGATTCCCATTAGGCTAGCCATGCACCTTTGGATGAAATTTCTGTGGAGAGGCATTTCCTAGTCTCTCATTTCCTAAATACTATATAAAAATACCTTTCTGGGATCTCTCTGTAGTACTGGAAGGCCGTTCCATTTTTGAGCCACTGGCTTCAAAAACATGTCTAACCTTGAAGGGGATCTGGTTTCTCTGCTGAGAGTAATATTAATTGTAACATTGTGGAATGCACAGTTGGACTCCCTAGAACAGGAAATGGACTTGGTTATCTTATATAAGCTACAGATTTATTGTTCTAAATTCATTATCTTCATGTGTTGTTTATGTGTGTATGTAGCATGAAGCAAAGATCCGCTCTCTGACTGAGTACATGCAGAATGTGGAGCAAAAGAAGAGACAGCTGGAGGACAGTTACGATGCACTGAGCGAAGAGCTTTACGTCCTGCAGAACTCAGGTGAGACAAACACTTCATCTAAAAGAGGACATACAGTGGACATATTAGAACTACAGCAAAACCTAAGAATCCTATCTTTCGACAGATTTACTTATGATTCATTTTCACCTATGAAACACTTGAAGTAGTTTTTTTGGTGGACAAACCCCCAACCCTTTGAGAATGCTGTATGATGTTCCAGGTTTTTTGATTTCAGAGAGTCACGTGACAGAGCTGGATGAAGGGGAGAAGGCCAATATAGAGGCTGAGAGGAAGGTAAGCGTCTTTAACACAACAGGGGATGTATAGAGGACTTCCAACTGTAGGGTTTTCCATCAAAACACTGGAACTTCTGAAATACAAACATGCTTGTAACTTTTAACTGCACACACTGTTGAATGGTTGCCATAATAAAGACATAAACATAATGATCAGGAAGGCATGATCTGGGTCAGACCTTCATGAGAGAACTGTTCAGTTCTCCTCGCCTTCCTTTTCATACATTATTGAAATCAATTTTCAAGAATTAAGCTAATTACTCTTTACAATGATGTCTCAGTGGTCATTACAGAGGTGTAAAAATTTAAGATGAGGTTCGTCCTGATGGATAATTGTCACACAAATTTCTGTGTGTTCCTGTAGAAGACGTCGGATTATTCTGCAGTCCAGTCTCGTCAGTCACAGCTGAGTCACCTGCGAGATGAGATCAACGAGAAACAGCGACTCATTGATGAACTTACAGAGTCAGTGAACCTAATGAGTTACACACTTTTTTACAGTGCACCCTGTACTAATGATGTCATAACTTCTCATCCAGTAAGAATCAGGCTCTGGAGCTAGAGTTGGCTCATGTGCGCTCCAGTCTGAGTAACCTGAAGATACAGGACGACACCAAGAGTGCCTGTCTGGAACAGCTGTCGTATGTTTAACTATCACAAAACACATGTGCTTTGTGTTAATGTGAAGTGGTCATTGAGTTAGTGTGTGTTGTGCATTGTGTTAGTGTGTATTGAGTAAATGTGTGTAGTGTGCATTGAGTTAGTGTAGTGGGTATTAAGGTAGTGTGTATAGTGTGCACTGATTTAATATAATGTGCAATGAGTTTGTGTGGACTGAGTAAGTGATTGTAGTGTGCATTGAGGTAGTGTGTGTGTAGTATGCACAAAATTAAAGTGTATAGTATGCCTTGAGTTAAAGTTGTATTATAAACAAATGTGTGTGGTGTGTACAGTGAGTTAGTGTGTACATGGTGTTCATTCAGTAAGTGTGTGTATAGTATGCAGTTGAACCAGGCTGTGTTTTTTGCTCATCAGGTTTCAGCAGGAGAGACATGAGCAATCTAAGCAGGATCTTAAGGGTCTTGAGGAGACTGTTGTAAGTTTCACGTAATGTTTTTTGTTCATAAATTTCTTTCCTCCTACATTGATCACCTGTGAAGTTTGTGATCAATGTGACTGTGATCACACAGTCACCCAGCCATATCTGTTTGTAGATCGTCAGCATATCTTTAATGTTTCCTTGTTTGTGTTGATGAATGTAACATGTTTTATGTAGGACTCCCGTCAGATGTCTCATTCATTTGGTCTCAAGTGTTTATATCTGTCTTAGGCTCGTGAACTCCAGACCCTCCACAACCTGCGCAAGCTGTTCGTTCAAGACCTCACAACTCGAGTTAAAAAAGTGAGTTTTACTTATGAATGTTATCTAACTGAATTATTGAATCAGTTTTTCCACTGTATATCATTACTCTTTATTTAATTTTGACAAATGTTACACGATTTGAACTTTTCTGTCTTATTGACTTGTAGAGTACAGAAACTGGACCTGATGATAGTGGGGGGTCTAATACCCAGAAACAGAAGATTTCCTTTCTTGAAAACAACCTGGATCAGCTTACGAAGGTTCATAAACAGGTCAGGATTCACACCCACAGCTGTGAGCAGTTGTGGCCTACAGAGTTGGACTTGTAACCAGTTTCTGGTTTGATCAGCTTAATGGAGATGGCACATAAAAATATAACATTGTATGGAACAGGAGTATAAAGGATTTGCAGTAATACGATAAAATACACACAACACACAAACTTACACACACAAAATAAACATTTCATATATGTGAAATTTTCACAATAAAAGAGAACATGAAGTTTGGCCATTGTGTAAAATATAAATAAAAACAGTGGTGTGCAAAGCAATTTGCAATGGTTTCTCATATACCAAATCTCATATACCCAAATTTTATTCACACTAAAACATAGACAACAGATGTTAAAAGCAAGATATTTTACTATTTCTTGCAAAATAAAATTAATTTTGAATTTGATGAAAGTACCACCTCTCAAAAAACTTGGCATTGGACTTGTAGCATCCCCTCTTCTTTAACAGCAGTCTGGAAACATCTGGGACTAAGGAGACCAGTTGTGGGAGAGGAGTATCTGAAATAGGACTGTAATATTTATCTGTGGCCGGTATTACTACAGATAAAATATTAGCAAATTCTTTAATTCTTAGAAATCTGTATGGTACCATTTCCATTTCATTAAACTATTTAGATTTATCATAGATATAGATTGCACATGACATTTTGAATTTTTTTCAATTTGAATTTTAAGTTCAAATTCTTTGACACATTTGAGCATTTCAAATGTTCTTGATGTAACGTCAGGCCAACAGAGGGAGCCCGAGCCCCATGTCTGTCTGTGTGCTCCCTCTGCTTCCTTGTTGGTAACTTCCTGTTTGCTGGCTATATAACAGCATGCCAGCAAACAGGAAGCTGCAATGTGTTGTATTGCCTTTGTTTTCCTGTGTTCGGCTTTCTGTGTTTTTGGATACTTCTGGTTTTGACTTTGGACTGTTCTCTGGTTTTGATGTTGTGCTGCCTGCCCCGACCCCTGCTGTGTGATTTGGATTATTGAGTTTTTGGATTTGATCCCTGTCTACCTGTGTTTTCGATCCCTGCCTGTTCTGGAATATGCCTTGTTCTAATAAAATCAAGAAAACCCTGCATTTGGGCCTGCCTCCCGTCTCTCCGCACACCCCTATCATGACACTTGAAAGTAACACAATAGTTACTTTACTTAGTAACTATTTACTTTTATAATATGTAACTCTATTTATGTAAACTAATTCAGTAACTTTTTGGGAGAAGTAACTGTAACTAGTTATTTTTTTTTAAAGAAACATTTGTTTGTACCACCACTGGTACTGACACAACGTGTTGAGCATTAGAGGAATGATTTCCATCTGTCTCTTCATGCAGCTGGTACGTGATAATGCAGATTTGCGTTGTGAGCTTCCGAAGTTGGAAAAGCGCCTTCGTTCTACGGCTGAGCGCGTTCGGGCGCTGGAGGCAGCACTGAAAGATGCCAAGCAGGGAGCAATGAATGATCGTCGTCGCTACCAGCAGGAGGTGGAGCGCATTCGTGATGCCATGCGTCTGCGTTATCCACTGCGCCGTCTGAATGCAGCTCAGATCGGTAACAGTAACAGTAGTGAATTTCAGTTGAGGATAGGGTTCTGTTTTCTGTATCTGTACAAGACTGGAGTTTAGAATAACACATATGAGAGCAAGTTCCTTGAGTTGGTCTTTTTTCCAGCAATTTCTCCTGTAAAGCTTTTAAGCGTTTAACTGAATCATCCATCCATCCATCCATCCATCTATCATTTTAAACACAGCTAAACCTGTCAGACCTGGACACCATGTTGCAGCCACGTCCCCAACCAGCGTCTCCTCCACACGCTCGACCAAGCCCATCACATCCTATAGCAACGTGTTCTTTCAGCAAGAGGAGAAATCTGCTTTTCACAAGACCAATACGTGAGTGTCAGTGACAGACCACTTACAGTCCCTCTGTCTATCTGTTACTTTTTTCTATGTAATAGTTAGGCTACAGGTGTTCCTATAGCTCAACTGGTAGAGCATTGCATTAGCAGTGCAAAGGTTGTGGGTTTGATCCCAGGGTCAAAATGTGTACCTTGAATTCACTGCAAGTTGCTTTGGAAAAAAGCCAAATGTAATAAATGTAAATGTAATAGTCCACGTCCTGGCTCTCTGTCACAGTGCACTTTATTTTTCCTCTGTCCTGTGACCTCTCACCTGCTGTTATGTATTTCAGAGTTGGATATAGCACTGTGAGATCCATAGACATACCGAGCTCCTGTCCTCTCGATGTGGAGAATGGTAAGTGTGAGAGTGTGCGCACTCATACTTTTTTCACCTGAAACAGTGCTGGTGTCCATTTGATCAGTTGGTTAAATTTATAAAGTATACGATTATAGTATTTATTTCATACATTCACAAGTTTTGTTTTGCATCCGTTTGCATCAAAGGCGCAGATCCAGAGCCCACTATTGAACTTGAACAGTAATGCTGTTGAAAAGTGGTGCTTTGAAATTTGTAACAGCAGCTGAAGGACTGCATTGTTTTTAGACCATTTCAACAAGCTGTGGTGACTGTTGTGGTTAACTGGGCTTGTAATCAGTAGGTTGCTGGTTTATATTTATTTTTTGTTGAAGAACTGTTTGATACAAGTAATAAAACCAGTATAGTCATTACTCATGTGATCTCTCACTGTTGTGGTAAACTTATGTTTTGTCTCTTTTGTAGGAAACAGCACAGATATTAATGATAACAGGTAGGTGAACAGACTGCTGTATCTGACTGTCTGCTCTGTGTCAGCACTGTCTCGTCCTGATTTGAGTTCAGCTCTGATCATACACTTAACAGTCTAAGAGATGGACTGAACACACTCTCACAAAACTGCGCTGAGCGACAAAACTGATTTGGATTTGAGAGCTTCAGTATGAACAGAATTTACACAACTAAATCTAAAATTGTAACAAAGTTTACAAAGTCAGTTATTGATCACAGTCTCATCATCAGTTTCTCTGCTATGATGTTTAGCTTTTCTTTTCATCTACATTTACACAACAGTACTGAAATACTCTCTGAAATACACTAATATGGACATAATACACACAGGCAAGAAACATAGTGTACTCTGCAATAAACTGTGTATACTGTACAGCGTGTTTAATTAACGTGGCATCACAGAGCACAGTACTTGAGGGGGCACTAAAGTTACTCTCGTGTGTTTGTCGTTAAAGCTGGCCTGTTACAAACATGTGGATCTGACTTTACACAGAACATTTCAGGTGTGAAAGTAACTGACTGATATTTCAGGAATATTCACTGTGGCAGTGTGCAGGAAGAGGCTTCTCGAATCTATATCATGCAACAGGGAACGGCAGCCAGTTAATCATTTCATGTAGGTGAGCACACACTGCCAGACACACACATATTTGTACAACTATATTTGTGAAGATATTCATTGACAAAATTCAATTTCTAGACCCATAACTCAGGTTACGAACTCTAACATTTACTCTGTAGCTAATCCTGAAATGCTCTTAACTGTCAGACAGACCTTTAAAAGGCTGTCAGAAATTGAAGACCACTCAAAATGTCTTACTTTATTCTCTTTCTCCTCACTTTGATGGTCTAACTGCTCATACTGGTCACAAAGATGTGCGCGCACACATGCACACAAACATATATATTTATAGAGTTACATTTTAATTGTTTTCATTGGTTTTGAAAGATGTTGTGTTCTGTTGCTTCCTCTAGACTTAAGAGCTCTGCATGCAGCCGTTCAACTCGTCCCTCCATCTGTCATGAGTTATGCCATATATCCTGTCTCTGTATCTCACTGTTGCATGTCGGTTTGTAAGAAAACTTAATAGTTTGGAAATTAACCTTCACACAGATATAAATCCTTAATTGCTTGCATTATAATACAAGAGGTTAGGAGAAATAATGTTTTCTTTAGTCTTAATGAGCCTTAACGATGGATAGTGTGTTCAGAATGGCATTTAACACAGTGTGTCAATATGTAGATTTTGATACATTTAAGTTCTGACTACCTCCAATTGTCCAAAAACCATTTCAAATGGTGTTTATTTTTCATTGTATTTATTTTCACATTAAAAATGAATCACAGTGACTACAATGAAAAAATGCTGAATATCCTATAGTCGGCATAACATGTAACAGATCATTAGTTATAGTTGCTGGAGTCAGTTCTTATAAACCTCCCAAATGCTTTAGAAATTGTTCAAGAGCTCTGGCCAATCGTAGCTCTGATTTCTCTTGGAATAAACCTGATCAGCCAGTCAGGACGTGAGAATGAGGAGCATTTAGGGTCTTCTGTGGTCTCTTCTAATGTGTATCTTTAATCCAGGACAGTTAAGACTGACAGATTAATCTGTATATTTAGAAAGACAATTTCTGACCGAAGCTTTATAAACTGTATCAAGATTGTTTAGTCATAGATTTAGTTGGCACTGAAATGTCGCTTCTTACATGTGCTTGAGAAAATGGTGTAATCCAATCTTACTGTTAGAAGAAAAAATACTTCAGAAATGAAGAATGCCTGTGCAATAGATCCACTGATTTACCCCACATCTTTATAAAAGGTTGTTTTATGTCATATGTACAGTGGGTTTGGAAATCAATAAAAAATGTTATTCAAGGAAACAAGTGTTTCTTTCATTGAAGAAGAACCTGTATGATTTTTCACATTTAAGACACTAAACTTGCCTGATATCTGAGAGCAAGTGTGCTGCACAGAACTCGCAGACACAAACAAAACTGAGAAAGTAGTAAGAAGGCTACTGATGCTTAAGATTAACTAAAACTAAAAAGTCTGAAAAACAAAAACAAAAAAACAAGATAAAGACAACAACTGCATGTGTATCCAAACGTTTTTGATTCCTTTGGTGTTTCTTTCAAGAAGGACATCTACTAAAGATGTGTAAAGTCAAGTAAAGTCCTGCCTCCTCTGATTCTCTACAATATAGTTAGTATAACTCCTAATGTAGTGGTTTGTGCTCTGGGCCACCAACAGAGTCTGGCTAAGCCAACAATATAATGAACCCAACAGAGGCAAAACATATTTATTGAGCCATAAGTAGACAGCAAATATTGTTTGGACCTCAGTTTCAGAGAATGACAGATGCTGTGAACCAAACTGAACTGAATGCATTAGGAATCCAGGAACCCAGCCCCACAGTGCTTGAGTCTGTTCCTGAGTGTTCCCTCATTTTTTAACTTCAACCTTTGGCCTTTGCTACTGAGAAGGCTAAGTTTATGTACATAATCTCCCAGTTGTGTGATCGCACACTGGCCTGAGCTCTCTGGATACAAACATGGCCTATTTGCACAGATCTAAAGATCTTCAAAGAGACTCTACTGCAGGTGTTTGACCCTTCAGTCAGTAACCACGAGGCACAAATATGGCTACTAGATCTATGTCAGGAACATCAACCTTAGATTTCATGAGTAGATTGTTGAAATTAATTGCTGGTTGGGTGTTCTGCAGTGCAAATAAATAAGCTTTACCTGGGGGGTAGTGCATCAAGCTCGCCAACACAAATCCTCGATAACTTTTACAAGCCTCGCTACAGTAGTTTTACAGAGAATTCAGTTCCATCTCTCTTGCTAACAGGAATCCCAGATGATTTACTGGGGAAACATGTGCTTCAGAACTAACCGTGTTCATGGCAGGTTAGCTATCCACCCTAATCAAACGGTGTTACAAAGATACGTACCTGTAGTAAACAGAGTCTCACACACACACTCACACACACTCACACTCTCATACACGCACTCACTCGCACACACACACAC